>PVHX01022519.1:0-27542 GCA_004024805.1 Geosciurus inauris | reverse complement strand
TGTGACCCTTGCCCTTAGCTGAGCTCAGTAGACCAGAGCAGCATATGACCCAAATGCTTCCTCCTCCTAACAGATGTGTCCCAGCTCCTCTTGGAGCTCTGTGGGAGGTCAGCTGGAAGGTCATTCTTCTTGACAGGACAGCTGCTCTTGTGACCAGGCCTGGTCATCTACAGAGTGCAGTGAGGGTGGTGCTGGCTGCCCAGGCCTATTAGATGGCTTTCTGGAACTTTCTTCTTAGACACCTTAAAGACCCTTTAAGGTGTCTGGAGGCTCAGGAACCACACTGAGAATTTGCCAGCACAGGTCACTTTCAGCACTATTGGCAGGTGAAGCCCTGCCAGAGGTTCCCCTGCTGGGGGCTTCCTGGGCCTGGCAGAAAGGGGCTGCTCTGCTCACAGGGGAGCCTGTGGCCTCTCAGGCCAGGTACAAGCCAATGCTCTGGAGGCTCTGGATGTTTAGCTCTGTACAGTCAACCTTAGTTCCTTCAAGCTGCATGGCCACATCCCTCCAACCTCAGGCTCTGAGTGCCCTTTTGAGATGAAGCCTCACTATGCCACCAAGATCTCATGTGGCTAGGCTCAGCTTCCTCCTGCCTCAGCCTTCCCATTGGCTGAGACTGCAGCAGCCACCACACATTGGCTGTATTATTTTAAAATGATATTCTGTCAAAAGCAGGGAAGACAGTTTCTTATTGAACCTATCTTGTCCTCTTGCCAAGAGGACAAGAACAATTTATATACTTTTCAATTACTGGATGCATCAAGCAGGGAAAGAAGATGAATGTCTCACTGGGTGTGATGATACACACCTTTAATCCCAGCACTCTGGGAGGCTGAGGAAGGAGGATTGTGATTTCAAAGCCAGCCTCAGCAATTGTGAGTTGCTAAGCAACTCAGTGAGACTCTAGATAAAATACAAAATAAGGCTGGGGATGTGACTCAGTGGTCGAGTGCCCTGAGTTCAATCCCAGGTACAAAAAAAAAAAAAAATACACATCAGAGCTGGGAGGCTAAAAGGAGTGGGCTCTCACCAGTGCCTCCTGGGTTATGGAGCAAACAGTTAGTCCTGCAGCTGGGGTCCTCCCCTAGAACCTGCCACCTCTTCATTTTACCTTCACAGGCCCCTTGCTGCCATCTCTGGTCCATGGACTGGGTTGGGTGCTGAGGCAGGAGGATAGCAAGTTCAAGGCCCACTGGGGCAATTTGATGAGACTTTTTCCAAATAAAATAAAAAGGATGGGGCTGTGGCTCAGCGGCAGAGTGCCCACCCAGCACATGGAAATCCCTGGGTTCATCACAGTGCAACAGAGAGTCAATGATTTCCCTCCTGACTCTCTGTGCCTGCCCATCACAGGGTTCTGCTGTCCAGATTCTGTGTCTCTCTGGGCCTCCCTATGATGCATGCTGATGTTGGCCAGCCTGTGAGGCTCAACACAACACCTCTCTAACTCAGAAGAGAGGGCAGGTCCATGGAACTTGTCTAAGGACCTCTGGAAACTTCCAGATCAGCTTGGGGGTCAGGTGAAGATCACCCAGAATCACATTTTGGGAATCTGCTGAAGATATCAGAAGGTTTCACTAAGTAGGATCATAAGATGTCACTAAATGATACTGGTAAGTTTTACATCAGCCCCATGACTGTGAGGCTTCAAAGGTTAGCAAGGTCAGATGATGGGGAGACACAGGATTGTCCTCTGGCAGAGCCCGGAGAGTGGCCCAAGGCTGCCTCTGCAGGGCGATGAGGCCCAAGCCCATCACTGCGCCTTCAGCAAGAGGAATTCCCAAGCCCTCCAAGATCTCGGTGGCATGGAGCCTGCTCATCCCAAGGGCAAACAGCCAAGTGCACTTTGAAGTGTCAATTTTATAGGTTCCTTCCCTGGCTGCCCAAGCCCCTGGTAGGCTTTCAGCCTGAGCAGATGGTCTCCTCCTTCAGGAGCAGCTGAAATGTGAGCTGAAATGACAATGGCACTCTCTGGCCAGCTGGGAGGCAGCTCCTTCCTGAAGGGCACCTGCCCACCACCTCCCTGGGGGCTGCCTTCCTCTCCCTCCCCTGCAGGCTTCCCCCTTCCCTAGCTCATAGGACTAGATACAGGCCCCTGCCAGTCCCACACCATGTCTCTGTGTCTCTGGAGTTTAGCTGATGGGGGACAGACAGATGTGAGTGCTGGGATCATGAGATTGAGGGAAGTCCTGTGAACATGCTCTGTGCTGACCCCACGTGCTGCTCATGCTCTCCCTCCCACACTTTCTGCAGGGCTGTGGATGGAGCCCAGGGCTTCTTTCCTGCTAGGCCAGTGTGGACCACTGAGCCTCAACCTCAGCCCTGCTTTCTCTTTTAATAAACAATGTACCTGTAGCCTGCCTGCCTAAGCCACAGGACATGTCACAGCCCTCAGCAAAGGACCCCTTAGCTGCAGAAGAAATGCAGGCTACACACTGAACTCAAGTTACCTGGAATAGGGGATTGGTGTGACTTTCACACACCAGATCCCAGGGCTCAGAGTGATAGCTCTTATCCCCCCTAACTCTAAAATGTGTAGAACAGATGTCAATTACAACGGGTCAGCATGAGCCAACATATCCATGGCAGTGCGGACCTGAAAATCTGGTATCACTCTACTGTCAGTCAAGAGTCAAGAAGTTGACTTGGGTAGATGATCTGGAAACTTCCCCAGGGTCCCAGTAAAACAGGAGGCAGTAGAAGCGTGCTTTCCCTCTCTGAGAGGATCACTCTCTCCAGTGAGAGTATCTCCTTCCCCTTTCCCGTCCTCCTAATGACCTCAGGCCTTCAGTCTGTAAGGGTCTGGGCCCTGGGGATAGAGCTCAGCATGTGCCAGGACCTGATTTCTGAGGCTTCAAGGAAGGGGTCTATATGCTACCTTAGTTTTCCAGCAGACCCCAGTTCCATATCAGAGCCTCCTGGCTCCCCAAGTAAGGACCACATTTTTCAGGGCTGGCCTGCACATGGATGGCAAGGTGCAGAGGGAAGGACCTGTGGTGATCAGGGACTGAGAGGAGAGGATCAGGAAGGGCCCTGAGGATGGGTGGGGATTCTCAAAGACCAGCTCACTGCCAGCCCAGTAGAGCCTGAGCAGCATCAGCCTCTCGGGTAGGAGAGGTCTCTGCCCAAAACTGACCTTGCCTGCCACCCCACTGCCTTTGCGGCTGTGCTGGCATTTCTGGGATTGAGACAGGCAATTCCCAAGGTGCCTTCCCATGCTGGTCACAGTATATCACGGCCACCCAAGTTTACTGCTCACCAGCCACTCGAGGCTAAAGCCTTGGGGCAAACAGGTATGAGGCACTCTCCTTCCAGGATGGAAGGCACTCTCCTTCCAAGACTACAGGCTCTCCTGGGGGCAGGGCCTCCTGGGCCCAGGTAATGGCAAGGCTGAGCAGAGTCATAGAGACAGCCCATGAGGTGAGGAACTGGGACAGGGTCAAAGCTGCAGCCCTGGGCCAACAGTGACCTGGGGAGCAGGGTCTGCCCGAGGCAGACAGGGACTCAGATGCCACTGCCATCCTGGCACTTCTTCTTCCCTGGGTTTAGGACAATGGCTCACAGGTGCCCGCAGGGTGGGGGGCAATGTCAAGGAAGTACACCCACCTCCACCTCCTAGGCCCTGACCTAATTCACTGGTCACCTACTCTACTGTGTCCAGGGGCTGGAATCACTGCCTGCAGCCTCTGTTGCCTTCCTGAAGAGCTAGGCACTGTCCCCTGCCCTGGAGAAGCTATTTGAGGGGGCATGTGGCTCTCTGTCACTTCCCACATCCCTGAATTATAGGGCTGTCCCTTGAGACCTGTGTAAGTGAAACTGGTATGGCCTACAGAGGGTATGGACCCCAGGAAGATAGGGCCCCAAGAGGGTGTGGCCCCAGGGCAGTGTGGCCCCCAGGAGAGGTGGCCCACAGGAAGGTGTGGCCTGCAGCTGGCCATAATACCAACATGGTCTAGAGACCCCAATGCCCCTTAGAACATTTGGACACCTCAGAAGGAGGCTATGACCATTTTCTTGGTGTCAGAGCTGGTGGTCACCAGAGAGGAGTGGGCCTGCTGCTCTCAGAGCAATCTCATGTCACCAGAGTTGGGGTTCAGACAGGTGGGGTTCTTGGCATTTCTGGTGGAAAGAAATTTCAGAGACAGACTCACTTCAGGAAGCAGACACACGTCCAGGGGACACAAGTGCCTTGGGGTAAAGCAATGAGTAGACACAGCCCAGCTCCCCACACAGCACCTGGGCCAGTCAGCCACAGCCCGCTGGAAGGGACACAGAGTCTCCAGCTGTATGCCAGGTCCTGACCCTCTGCTCTGCCTTTGGTCACTTTCTTCTAGAAGGGACAATGGCCAGGGACTGGGGCCCAAGACCTGGCTAAGGAGTGGGCTCTGCTGCCAGGAATACATATCTGCCTCTCAGATGCTGGGATGGGACAGCACCTGGCAAGGCACAGTCTCCAGGCCCCAGGCCCTGGCCTCTACCCCTGCCCTGTAGAGACCTTGGGCTGGGACACAGCACTTGGCAGCATGGCCCCTGGGCCCCGGGACCTGGCTCCCGGGGACTAGCAAGGTCAGGTTTGGTCCATGGTCAGTTCCTGCACTCAAGAAGCTCATGGGCACTTTTTTGTCAGTACTGGGGACTGAACCCAGGGGCACTCTGGCACTAAGCTGCCTCCCAGCCCTTCTGAAATTTCACTTTGCTACAGGCACTTGCTAAGCTGCCAGGCTGGGCTAGGTCTTGTATCCCCCTGCCCCAGGTTGCTGAGATGAAAGTGTGGCCAGGTGCCAGCAGACCCCTCTCTTCTGAGATTCTGTGTCTTCCTTTTCTGTATTCCCAATTTCAAGCTTCATTTGAGCTTGAGCTATCTCGGGCTGTGGGGGAAGGTGTAGGGACCCTGAGCGTTGTCTGATCTGGGAGGAGGCGGGAACTGTGTCACCCTGCCAGCTCTTCCCAGGACAGCTGGATCCCTAGTCCCAGCTTTCTACCCCAACTGTTGGTCAGCTCCCTGTTTTGCTGACACAGACCTAAGGCAATCAGTGGAGAGAGGACAGGCTTACTCCACTTAGGTTGGTGCATGGTGGGCTGACCCTGCTGCTATGGTCCTGGGACAGGACATCATGGCAAGGACCCACCAACAGTCCTTGCAACACCTGGTCAGAAGCAAAGAAGAGGAAGAAGCTGGGCCTGCTGTCCCTCCCAGGTACTCTCCCAGCAGCACCACCCCAGGGACAAAGCCTCTTCTATTCCTTTGGAACATATCCAGTAGAAGGTGCTCATTATTTGCTCTTTGAGTGGGGTCTGTAATGTGGTGGTCATGCTCAGAAGCCCTGTCTCCCTGTGCCAGTTACAGAAGAATGCACCCCTCTGTTTCTATGCAGCTACATCATTCATGGTCAGCTTCCCTGTCCCTCATGGAGCCTGCTCCTGCTCCAGGTGATGCTTCAAGTCATCTTTCATCATCTGGCCCTGCAGTCCCTCAGAGGCCCTTGGTTGGGCTGTGCTGCGCCCAACCACCTGTGCCGACTTTCGAGCAGGACCTGTTGCACACAGCAACCTGGATGTGGGGTACAGCCTCAGGACAGGCCAAGGGCAGGGGGCTGAGGTGCTCACTGGAAAGGCCCTTGCTGCCAGGAGTAGGCCTCGCAGGGCCCAGAAGTGAATGAGGGGGCTGGACAAAGCTCAGTGCAGGACACTTGCCCAGAGTGTGCAGGCAGGTCTGACCCACACGGGGTGGTGGTGGTTCAGGGAAACCCACTTTATGCAGAAGATAGTGTGGGTCAAGGAAAGAGCCTGGCAGAAATGTGCAGGCCAAGTGACTCAGAGGGATGAGAGCCCCACTGCTCCGGGAGAGGGAGTTTGAGAGTGGCCACAACCAAGCAGAGCTGAGCTGCATCCTATTCCCTCATCTGAAAAAAGAACTTCATGATGAAACTGGCAGGGGAAGGTGCAGCGGCCCACTGTCCACCCTACTGCCCACAGCACCATCTCACAAACCCCATCCTATGCCAGTCCTAGAGGATGCTTGTGTTGGTTTTGGCAACCTAGAATAAAACATCCCCTCTCCCCACTTCTCATGTTTCTTTCACATCTTGTAGCTTCAGAGATGCTCGAATGACAAGCATCAGCTCTAGCAGGTGGACCACAGCTCCAGTGGTTTAAGTGAAGGGTGCCTATGAGGCAGGAAGACAGATCCCTGGGTGGCCTGGAGGAGTTCCTGGGGGAAGGACAGGAAGGAGACATCTCGACAACCTGTAGGCAGAAGGGATCTGGAGTGTATTGGTCTTGCCGCTGAGGCCAGCACTGACCATAGGCCTCCCTCTGAGCTGAAACTGGCTCTGTCCTCACAGCCTCAGAGGCACTTCCTGTGACCCTTGCATTTACCTGAACTCCACTGACCAGAGAAACCCAGCACCCAAATGCTTCCTTCTCCTAACAGATGTGTCATAACCACCAATGAGACACGGCCTCTTAACTGTGTAACCAGGGATTGAATTGTGCACCTCTGATTGGCTTGTTAGGCTCAGAGCTGGAAGGGCTTTACTGGCCCTATGGTGTCTCCACTGGGAACCTGTGCTGGGCTGTCAGCAGGGCCTGTAAACCCCAGAAGCAGACCCGGTGGGTATCCCTCCTTGGGCGTCCCTTGTGGGAGCTCTGCATTCTTTCTATTACCCTAATAAACCCTGGTACTTTGCTTTCACTCTAGGTCTGTACATTTCTTATGTCAAATGTGCAAGACAAATAGCTTGACTACCTGGTTCCATGATACGCATGGATGTCCCCATGCAGAAGAATGGGGCTGGGCCTTCGGCTGCCGCATAAGCCAAATCCAACTCAAGGTGGATTCGAGTCTTCATAAAATACCTGAAGCTGAAACTCCTAGAAATCAGTCCCAGAGCCAGCCTCTTGGGTGGCCTGAGTGATGACTTCAAGGCCTGGAGTGACAGCAACTCAAGCCAAGGACACCTGGGCCACTGGGTGGGGAATCCAAGCATTTCAGCTTTTGCCTGTCCCAATCCCACAAATTTGCAAAGGGACCCTGGCCCCAAGCTGCTAGTCCTCGCCTGGCTGCTGGGGAGTGGCTCAGCCCCTGGACTCCGTCTTCAGCCCACGGCCCTCAAACCCAAAGAGTAGGAAGTTGAGTTCTTGGAAGGTCCAGCTGGACCTCATGTGTGGAGCAATTGCTGTGTGGAGGCTGGATGTGTGGAGTAGGTCCACCATCCACCACCAGACAACAGCCACAGGCCTCTGCACCAGCTGCCCTGTGCATTCCCCAGAACATGACTTCTCCAGCCACAGGCACTCCTGTTCTTGCTCCACCCTGCTTGTGCTGTCTAGGGATCCACCCTGCTGCCACAAGTCACGGGCCCTCCAAGCTATGGGGTGGCTTGCCATGTGGGCACCCTGCAGCCTGTTCTGTGTCTGAAGGGGTCAGGGCCAACCTGGCTGTTGCTGAGATGTAGTTCACATGCCATGCTTTGTGCACTGATTGTCTGCATCCCCCTGGGAGTCCACATGTGGGAATCCTCATGTCCTTGCAGTGGCATCTGGAGGGCATGAGGGTGGAGCCCCAGGAATGACCCAAGAGGAGACCCAAATGTCTACTGCCCACCTGTGGGGACACAGAAGCTGTTCTTCCACAGGCCAGCAAATGGACCCTCAGCAGAACCACATGTGCTAGCACCTGCATCTCCAAATTCTCAGCATCAAAAACTGTGAAATTGCACATCTGTGATGGAGCCAACCAGTCAAAGGCACTTGGTTACAGCACTTGCAGGTGATTAAGACAAAAGTTTTGGCCAGGAGTTTCTAGAAGGACAGAAGCTTAAGGGGGGCTGGCATTGGGGCTCAGTGGCAGAACACTTGCCTGGCACCTGTGAGGTACTGGGTTCCATTCTCAGCACCACATCAAATTAACAAGTAAAATAAAGGAGTGCCATCCATCCACAACTACAAAAAATAAAATAAAACAAAAGGAAATTTAAGCTGAATTTTCTGAATTGCTTCTGGGGCTTCTGGAATGGATTCTCTAGGTTAATTAGGGTCAGACACCAATGGCTAGTTTTGGCATGGTGGGGGCACCAGCAGCTCACCCAGTTCAGCGATGCAACCACAAGGGCACAGCCCACAGATCTGGAGGAGCACCAACCTGGGTGATGCTGGGGGAAGTGGCAACATGATCAGGTCGGTGGGGTCACCTACACCTGCTGTACAATGACAGCACAAGTTCTGTGTTCACAGCCCCAGGTGCAGACCTGCATGGGTAGCCTTCCAGGTGTGTCCTGAGGACACCATCCTCCTGGGTCCCAGAGCAGAGGGTACTGGTGAAGAACCAGCATTTTCTACTACATGGTCCTGTAAGCTAGGATGGGGACAAGGAGAGCAGTGAGACGTGACAGAGGCAGAGGAAAGGAGAGTTTCCCACCTGCAGGGCCTGCCTTGCCTATCTGAGCACACTGCTGATGTGGCCCTCCTTCAGCAGTTGCCCAACAGTACATTGCTACATCACTGGACCCTCCCAGTCCACCATCTCCATCCCAGCGGGTCCTAGGTTGAGAAGCAGCATGGTCCATGAGAAGGGTGCTCACTCCAGAAGAACCTTGTGCAGTAGGCAGCTGGACCCTGGCCAGCTGAAGCACCAAGAGCTGTAGGGCCAGGCCTAGCCCACTTGTGAGGAAGGGCTCACAGGAGCAGAAGCCTGCGTCTGCACTCAAGCCCAAGAGGCATGAGTTGAAGGGGCACCCTAGCCTTCTTGGGCAGCTAGGAAAGGGAGAGTTTAGGGTGCCTTGTGGCTTTAGCCACTCCTTGCTCCAGGGTTCCGAGCATGAGCCCCTGTGCAGGAAAGGAGGCATCGAGGAGAGTGCCTGTTATGTGTGTGGCCATCCATGAAATGCATGTTCACCCTAGGGCCTCAGCAGGTATGCAGGAGAGGAGCTACCTGCATCGGGCTGGCCAAAAAGTGTGTGTCCACCCTTGGGCCCCAGTAAGTGTGCAGTGGAGGAGCCTCCTGAGGCCACAGTTCTGTAGCATCAAATGGTTAGATAAACTGAGCGCCACGCAGTAGGGACGTGGTGGGTATGTGGGGTACCCAGTCATGAAAACGAAGAGCAGTGCTTCAGGGCATGGTGGTGCCTTTCCCTCACATTCCCCTGCCCTGGACATCAGGGTGCTAATCTTTTTGTTATGCTGGGTGCCAGAGACCCAGTGTACACTTTAGCCTGTGTCTACTTCTGGGCAATAATAAAAAGTGCTGCTATGAACAAACATTTGTGCACAAGTTTCTGTACAGACTGACGTGTGTCCTGCATATTTTTTGGTGTAGATGTTTTCTCAATTAAAATATGTCATGAAAAGAACGAGGGACCATTCTAGGATGATGCCCCTTCCTCCAAGGCCAGGCATGGCAGTTGTACAGCCTGTCAGTCCCTGGGCCCAGCACCTGGGTGGGATATGGTACCATACAGCTTTCTGGGGAGCTCATGAAGTAGCTTCCCCTCTGCATGTGGACCTGAAGTCAGGGCCAGGAGGTCAGGATGCTGAGAGTAAGGCCTCCAGGACAGGGCTCCTGCCTGCTCCCAACCACCCCTGCTTCCTGGCCCAACTCTCCCCCACTATCCCTGACACAATCCCTTGCCTGGGAGGAGAGGCAGGTGGTAAAATTTGGCCAGTGCAGATTGAGGTCTGGGAAGGGGAGCTGGTCCAGGACGGGACAGCCTGTGGGGACAAACCTGCCTGGGAAGGCTGCAGAAAATGTAGATGGGGCATTCCAGGGCTAGGTGTGGGTTTGAGTGTGCTGCTGCCAAGGGTGACACTGTCTGAACAAGGCAACTGTCCCTGGGGGCTCAGGCCCAGAGTGGCACAGCAGGCACGAGGCATGGGAAGCCAGAGGGAGCCATCCTAGGACCCCAGGAGGCAGGATTGCTGTGCAGACCAGCTGTTCTTCCACAGGTCAGCAAACTCCTGAGGCTGTCTTTGATTTCTTGTCCTTAGACTTGGGCAGATCTGCAGCTTCCAGCCTCCCCTCTCACATCTCTGCTGTCTTCTTTGTCTGGAATATTCTGGACTGTTCTTTCCTCACTTTTCACAGGGAGTGGACTGCAGGGAGTTCAGGACTCTTCTGTTCCCACAGAGCCAGAGCCTCTGCCCCCATGCTGCCTCCCTCCCTGTGAGGGAGGCCTTCAGAGCCTCAGATCTGGCCCAGGTACTCCAAGCTTTGCAAGCTCAGTGCAGTGCCAGGGGTTCCTCTGCCTCCCACCTCCCACGTTTGGTCATGTTTTCACTTTGACATAGTTAAAAATTACCCAGAATATAAACAGGGCTCCAGTTTTCCTTTGTGTTACCCCTGCTAATTAGTGCCTCTGATTTTATCTTCAGTCAGGTGGAACAGTGTTGCAAAGTTATTTGTTTTACCAGGTGTCCAAGTGTCTTTTCTGCTTGCTTCTTTGACCTTCCCTTTCTATGGACATGACAGCCATGTGCTGCTAATTTCACAGACACTGTCTTAACATACCAGGCCCAGAGCTAAGATCAATATCAGACAGGGACTTGAGGGTCATCACAGAGCATCCCAGAAAGAAAGCCTGGGCCCAGTGGGTGTGGGGATCAGGTGGGGCAATTGATACACCCCCAGAGCAGCACTGCAGCACACAGAAGTGTGAGGTGACCTGCAGCTTCTCCCTGGTACCTGGTGGATTGTGGCTGGGTGACATCCAACCACGAAGCCAAGGTCTGTTTTTGGGCATCTCCTGATGGGCAGTGTGCCCAGCATGTTTTCTGAGCCTCTGTCTCCTTCTACGGAGGCTCCTACTGATGAACCCTGACGTTCAGGCTAGTGGCAGCAGCAGCAACTGAGGATGGAGGATGGAGAACTGTGGGGCAGCAGTGCCCCTTGGCATAGGTAAGCCTGGGGCACGCCGACTGCTGGCCAAGTGAGGCAGGTTGGCAGGAGCCCTTCTTTATGTTTTGGCTTTAGTTTTTGAGACAAGATCTCACAGTGTTCTTTAGCCTGGCCATGACCTTCAGTGCTGCTGCAGCTGCCTGGGTACTGGGGTTACTGGTGTATGCCAACTCCCCTGGCTCAGGGGCCTGGCCGATAGGCCACTTGGAGCCTTGGAAGGAGTCAGGGCAGAGGGAGGCCACTAAGTTTGGGCTGAGGTCTCTGTTAGGTATGGTCAGGGTCTTAGATGCCCAATTAGGGAAAGTGGTCAGCAGCTGCAAAGCGGAACGGCAAGCCAGATTTGACGTCACCAGTAGACATGCCTCCTGTCAATCAGCAAGTTTTCCTGACCTATCCAGGAAGGACTCTGGCCTTCTCTTCCTGTCCCCAAGCCCTCCCCTTCCTGACCAGGTTTTCTTGAAATTTTCTGTGCATGGAAGATCCAGTGCCATTCTTCCAGACATGCTCTGGTGAACGGGAATTTGGTCCAAGGGCGTGCATTCCAATAAAGCCTTGCCAAGTGACTTAATTCATCTTCTCCTAATTGTGTAATCTTTACATAATGGTGCCGAAAACCCAGGAGGGCTTTGAACCTCCCCGCACAGGGGTTAACACAGGCCCTTCAGTCTGAGAGAACTTCTGAGCCACTCCCTGTCTTCCTCACCCAAACCAACAAGAATGAGGTAGGCCCTCACTTCCTCTGGCTTCTCAGCTTGCCCCACCCCCACCTTTCACTCCAGAGGCCCATCGCATGTGCGCATGGGTGCTCTGTCCACTCGAGGCCACAGAGATTGGAGAGATGTTCCCAGTCTCTGTGGTTAGCCAATGGATGCTGCCGTCCGGGCCCTGGGAGGTTCAAAGGATGCTTCAGTCTGCCACTTGGCCCCGTTCTCCCATGGGCACAGGTATTCTTTGGGACACTGACTTATGCCCCTGCCCACTTTGTGGGCTGCCAAGAAGTCACAAGGAAATTTTGATTTTCAAATCCTCACTGATTTGGCTGATTTTTGTCACCGGATAGGAAAACTAACAGAAATTCCTTTCACGGAGGCTTTGTTGGAAGTGCGCTCTCACCCCCCCCTTCTTTCCCCTCTGTTCTGTCCTTTCAAGTTCTTTTTGCTGTGCTCTCCCCCTCTACCCTCTCCAAAGCAATGTCCCAGCAGTTTCCCACCAGAGAAAACAAAGCCGGCCTCAGTCCCACTGCCGGAAGGCAGGAACAAGGCATTCATCTGAGCTTGCCTGCCCCGCCTCTCCTCACTCGGCTCTCCCAAGCTGCAGTGCCGCCTTCCTAGGAGGTGGAGCTGACCTCGGTCCCAGTGCCAGACAGCAGAGACCGAACATTGGGTGGGGCCGGGGCCCACCCACCCTGTGTCTCTGCGTCTCTCGCTCCGTCAGTGCATGCCACTCCGGCGACCTGGTGCAGCAACCAGCTGAAGCTCTCTCTCACTTGTCTGTGAGCTACCGGCCTTCCCACTCTGCTTTCCTATGGCTCTCACTCTGTCAACGGGCACCCCTGGGGCAGACTAGCCCACGGCTGCCACAGAGCAAAAATCCCTTTTCCTCTTTACTCCTATCTCCTTCCTTAATGCCTCTGTGCTGCTCAGAAGGTCAGCTCCTGTTAATGTTTTATAGAGGTACTACTTCAAGAACAACCAACCCAAATTATTTTAAGATAAATCAGCCAGCACCTATAGAATAGACCTTAATGTTAAAGCCCAGTATCCTTACTTTGTAACTGGTGAGATTGCCTGGCTGAGTGTTTAAGATCAAGATTTAAAAACTAAAATTAAAGGGCCAAAAATACTCGTATTTGGCATTTGCCCTTTGAGTCAACCTGAATCCAAGGAATGAGGAAACTTCTCTGGAGCACTCTACACCTCTAGGTTGCAAGACCTCCTGATCAAGAAGATTTCTGAGACCATCAGAGAATTAAAGAGCCAATCAAATGCCATACGACGAAGAGGAAGTTCACCGAAAAGAGGGAACTGTTCCTCCTTCCTTCCCTGCTTCCTTGTGGCCAGTGCCACAACTTGACCTGTCCTAATGCAGATGGCACTAGCAGAGCAAATGTGCTGCCCTCAAGTTCCTCAAGGATGCCTCCCAGGAAAAAAAAAGGTGACTACTAACAATTGGTAAGAACAAAACTCAATTTGACTTACTTCACCTTAAACACCTAGCAAAACCAAGAACACAGCCGTTTGTGGGCATTTAAAATTATTTAAAGTTAGACATCTGTGATATTAAAAACTAAATACTATGTTTACATGTCTTGTCTTCTCCAGCCTTGTTACTTAACTGTACAATGTTAGGGCAAAAAGGGCCATCTTTCTATTGGTGATAGTAGGGCTCTCCTTGGCCCCCATTCATTGCCTCTGGGCTAAGGCAAGAGGACTTGATTATGCAGTAACTGCTACTTAAAAACTTAAACAAATTTCATTACAGAATAGACCAGCCTTAAACTCCCATCACATTGGACTCCTACCAAACTCAGAACTTTTTGGCAGCCCCCCTTCTTTTTCTGCTAATCAGTAATCTCTCCCAAGCTTCTGTTCCTACCCACAGATAATGTTTCTACATTCAAGCAGCATGACTGACAACCAGAGGCTCGCACACTCCTGCCACTGCCTCCCTGCCTGACCAATGCTCCGGCCACAGGCCATACCCCCATCTTTTGATGCCCCTAATCCCACACGAAGTAGCCAGACAGAATCTGCTGTCCTCTATCACCAAAAAGGCTGGGATGTTATGTGTGGTCAGGGTCCAGGATGTTCAATTAGGGGGACCAGTCAGCAGCTGCGAAGCGGAACTGCAAGCCAGATTTGACGTCACCAGTAGACATGCCTCCTGTCAATCAGCAAGTTTTCCTGACCTATCCAGGAAGGACTCTGGCCTTCTCTTCCTGTCCCCAAGGACTCCCCTTCCTGACCAGGTTTTCTTGAAATTCTCTGTGCACAGAAGATCCAGCAACATTCATCCAGACACGCTCTGGTGAACGGGAGTTTGGTCCGAGGGTGTGAATTCCAATAAATCCTTGTCAAGTGGCTTAATTCATCTTCTCCTGGTCATGTAATCTTTAAAGTCTCCACATTGGGTCACCTTCCTTCTTCTGGGTCTGGGATTTTCACAGTCATGTGAGCAAAGGCAAGTCACACAGCCAACCATGAGGGAGAAAGGGTGGCTTCTCAAATCCACGGACCTCCCAGGGCAGAAGACTTGAGGCCTTTTCCAGCCCCCTTGGGTGTCTCATCTGGATGGTCCACCAGAGGGCAACAGCTGCAGCAGCTCGGACAGCTGTGAGGTAGGGGATGCAGCTGTCAGGACTGGCCGGTCACAGGCCTGTCTGGGATCAGGCCTCCATCTTTGAGGCTAGATCTTGACCTCTTTTCTGAGCATCCACCAGCCTCAGGCTGAGCTCTGGGCTCTCTGCCCTTTTCACAGATAGAATTCTAAAGCCTGATGAGTCCCAAGTGTGTTCACACATGTGTCTGCTTCAAACGAGGTTGTCCATCAAGCACATGGCCCACACCTGTAACACAGCAACTCAGAATTCTGAGGCAGGAGGATGGCAGGTTCCAGGCCAGCTTCAGCAACTTAGTAAGGCCCTAAGCAACTTAGTGAGAACTTGTCTCTAAATAAATAATAAAAAGGTTTGGTGATGGCTTGGCGCTGTGGGACACACCTGTAATCCCAGTTCTTTGGGAGGCTCTGATAGGAGAATCTTGAATTCAAAGCCAGGCTCAGCAAAACTGAGGTGCTAAGCAACTAAGTGAGACCCTGTCTCTACAGGAAACACAAACTAGGGCTGGGTATGTGGCTCAGTGGTCGCGTAACCCTGTATTCAATTCTAAGTACCAAAAAAAGGGAGTGCTGGGGATGTCACTCAGTTGTTAAGAACCCTGAGTTTCAATCTTTGATACCAAAAAAATCCCAAAACTAGAGTATCTAGGGCTCACTGCCCCCATAGCAAGAGGTCTTTTGCTGACCTGCTCCTAGCTGGCTGGGTCCCTGACTGCACTTCTGGGCATGGAGGGGGAAGGACAAGCTTCATCAGCCCTCGGAACCCATGACCAGGGCTCAATATCTGGAGAGGAATCTGCCAAAAGAACAGTATGTAACTAGTGATAATGGCCCACCTTCCTCAATGATGATTGTTGACATCATCAGCCTTGGATTACCTAGGCCCACCTCAGCCTGGCAGTGACTGCTGATTCCTCCCCAGGTGTCTTAGTGCTGGGTTGTGATGGGTTGCATAAAGAACTGTACATGCTAGGGCCACCAATGCGGGCAGCAATGTGGTCCCCTAACCAGGGGTGGGACCACCAGAGCTAAGTGAAAGGCCTGCCCTGGGGACAAGTGCCCAGCTCCCCTCTCAGCACCCATACAGGGCAGCTGTGGGCTAGCCGAATACCAGGCTGGGACCCTCAGCAGAGTCTCACAAAACTTCTTCCTCCCCATGGTGAGTGTGGGGCTGGTATCACTCTAAGCCCTGGAAATATGTACTTGACCCCTGAAGTGGGGGCACAGGACACAAGCAAACCATGAGCCATCTTCCCCTGAGAGAGGGAAGTCCTGTGGAGTGTGCAAGAATGCTGGGTGGGCTGCCAGGAGCAAAGAGTGGACATCTGGGAACACTTGTGGGTCAGGCACTTTGAGAAATCACCATGCTGGCAAGAAGGCAGAGTCATCATGAGGAATTGGTCACGTGGTCACTGACCTAGTAGCAAACTAGAGGCCAGGAGGCATGGTGGCATGGCTCCAGATGAGTCAAGGCAGGACACTGGCCCCAGGGGAGCTGGCAGGCAGAGGCAGCCAGCCCTCTTTTGCCACTTTGGTGGCCTGCATGAGCCACCGAAGTCAGGCATATCTGCTTCATTCAGTGGAGACATGACATCAGACACACTTAGAACCCTGTGTGGCCAGTTACAAGGCATGCTGGCACCCAGTAACACTGGCACATAAAATCAACTCCCACAAAGAGGGATGAGAGGCACTGGGGTCTCTGAACCTGTGCTGGAGCTTCTGGAATGATTGAGGGCTTCCTTGCCCTTTATAGCATGCCTAGCTAAACAGTGTCTCCCCACAGATATAGGCATCCCGATGAGGCATTTGCTGACTACTTAGGGTCAACTTAATGTTAAAGGGGAAAACAGTTCAGCAGGACTTCTGTCCAGAGTTCTGGAGGGTATTGGGACCCGGGGTAGGGTCCCTTTGGAGGGCAGCAGAGGCATTAGACCTCACTTAGCTAGCTGGGTAGTGCTTTCTCACAAGCAAGGCAGCAAGCCCTGAGTGGAGACTACACCCATCACACCAGTGACCCCTGTGACTGAAGCTGAGGCAGGATCCAGGCTTAGGGCCAGCCTCAGCAACTCGGCTGGACCCCCTCTCAAGATAAAACTAAAGAGGCTTGGGGTATGACCCAGTGACAGAGCAATGCTAGCTTGTCCCTAGTGCTGCACAAGAAATTCTGCCATGCTGGCTCCGCCCAAACTCAGCCACAGTGGGACCAGGCTAGAGCATCCATACACCAGAGAACCAGGAGGACCTGTCTGCTCACCTCCAGGGCACTCCCATCTGGGAGGCATTTCCTGCTCACCATAGTTACTTGTCCCTCATCCCTCATCCCAACTTGGGTGGGCCTGAGGTGGGAATGAGGGCTGTCCCAGGGAGCAGTGTGAGCTGGTGTCACCTCACTGCAGGAATCCCACTGCCTCGGGCCTCCCATTCGGCCAAAGGGCCCTGCTAGCATCTGGCAGGACCAAACAGTGCCCCAACCAGTTAACATACCCCACCCAGCCCTGCCTTCAGGCAGCCTGACCCCCATTTACCTTGTGCTTGTGGAGTTGACCACCACACCACTCAGGCCCTTTGGATGCAGAGATAAATGGTAATAAAGCTGGGCAGGGCTCCACAAAGGGACCAGATTACAAGAGTCCCCTGGCAGCCAGCCCTGATGAGGGTGTTTAACTCCAGCCACCAAAAGCCAAAGCTTGCCTGGGAGCAAGGTGCTCATTCCTGCACATTCCATGCAGGGCAGTTCTTGGTGCCTTCACTCTAAAGCACTTCCTCTTTTGCTATGAGATGACTCATCCTTAAGTTCTTTTCTGTGCAAGAACCTGAATAGAGGGGCTGGGGTTGTAGCTCAGCTGGTAAAGTGCTTTCACCACCAAAAAAAAAAAAAATTCTGAAAGGAAAGATTTGTGTGGAGACCTCCTCAAAACTCTGCCTGGTGACACACCATCTTCAATAATACACTGCCTTTCCAGAGCACTGACTAGAGTTTGGAGAGTCTTGGGAACAGCCTGCTAAGGCACCTGATGGTAGTCAGGTTTCCTTGCTCTGCTTCTCCAGTGTAGTGTCTGCTAGCTCTCTTCTTGAATGACCTACATCTATCCTTCCCACAGCACCCACCAGGACAAGAGGCAGTGACAGGCACTTGGCTTCTCAGACCAAACATAATTTTAGGAGGATACAGGCATCAATTTATTTACTTAAAACAACATTTTAGGAAAAGCCTAACATGCCCACCCTCCTCTGGTGAACCAGCCCTAGCACCCTGCCTGCCAGTGCTACCCAGACCTCTGAGCCTCAGCACACCTGCAATGGGGCCCTAGGAGCTCTGGGAGTCTCTTCCCCACTGGACACTAGTTCTCTTAACACCCAGCATGCAGGTCAATTTCCAGAGTCCCAGTGGGACCACAACCATATAGTGCTTTGACTCACTCCATTCAGAACCACCAACACTGCCCCTTCCACAACCACTGACCACTCTATGGATACCAGTGCTGCAGTTACAGAACAGACAAAACCCAGGCATTACCCGCTAACCTACAGTAAATGACAAACTGTTACAATGCACAGAGGAGTGGGAGGCTCTGGCAAAGGCCCTGGGAAAGAACCTTAAGCTTGGGAAGCCTCAGGCTCTGGTGGGTGCCATGAGACAGAGCTTATCCCAGGTGGCCCAAGGTACCTCCAGAAGCAGCTGCAAAGCAGGATAAGAACCCCTCCAATTCCAGGTACACCTTGATTGAGGTTTTTTCCCATGGATTGGCACACCTATGAACTGAAGGAACCAAGGGCAGGAGGCCCCAGCAGGGCTGAGCCAGCTGGCCATATGGCTAAGACCCCAGCCCTGTACCAGAGAGGAAGGTCATCTTCTGTATATTTCCAGCTAATTTTCAGTGGTGATGAACACAGGTCCACCTTCTTGTGGCAGCTGTCTGTCAACAGTGAGGCCTCTAGGAGCTGCCTGGCACAGGGTGGCCCAATGCCCACTGACTGATGGTAGACAGCAGGGATGCAGCCCCTGGAGTTTGAGGTCCCCGCACATCCTCTGGCCAGTCCTGTCAACTCTGTATAGCAGAGCATAAAGGGAAGTGTGCCAGGCTCCAGGGTTGGCCCAGAGTCACAAAACTACCCACACATATGTACAAACTAAACACCAGGACACAGACCCAAGATGAACAGGATTAATGCTGAGTCCACTCTTCCTTGGAAGGCAAGAGATTCTGAGAGGCCATGGATGATGGCTGCAACTCTGTAGGATCACAAGACTAGGGGCAGTGAGGAGGTAAGATGGGTGCCTCCAGTGCATCACAGGGCAGAGGAGCCAGGGCACATGGAGTTGCATTAGTTCCTCAAGGCAGCCAACCTGGGAAACCAACAGAAGGTCACGTGAGAAAGTAAAGGTGCAGGGGCCAGCTGGAATGCTGTTTCCACATGTCAGGCACACCCTCAGGCAGAGGGCCCCCACACAGTGCCCATGATGCTTTCCCTCGGTTTCAGCTTTCCACAATCATCCTGAGACAAGAGCTGTAAAAACATCTGACACAGCCAAATACTACGTGACACTTCCTCTTTCACCCTAGTTCCAGGGACTGAATTCAAGGGCACAGTACCATTGAGCGATATCTCCAGCCCTCTTTATTTTGAGGCAGGGTCTTTATGAGGCTGGCCTCAAATTTGTGATTATCCTGCCTAAGCCTCCAAAGTAGCTTTGAATACAGATGTGTACAACTGCACCCAGCAAAAACTTCCTTTCTGAAGTGAGCTATGTGTACACAAGCCTTTAACGTCATATCAAACACCAGCTGCCTTCTACACCAGGCTGACCACAGGTAAATGAAGAAAAGACAAGTTTGAGAGCCCAGACAGTGGTGTTTCTCCATCTAAAGACCTACCAATCACACTGATAGTCTGAATGCAGAAAGCCAGATAGACCCATTTGTGTGCAGCCTCAGCCTGAGCTGCTTTTAGTGACTTCAACTTTCACCTGTCCTCACAGCACAGAGGACAGGTTGCCTCAGGGCACTTCCATACACCTGCCTGCAAAAGACAGAGCACAGAGCACAGGATGCTGTCTACTCCATGCCATCTCCATGCACCTGCCCCCTCAGCATAGGCTGATGGCAAATTCAGGGCATCACTTACCTCCACGAGAGGTGGTCCTCATGGCTGTGAACAGGACTCTCTCACACCCACTATGGAGGTGCCCTCAGGCTGTCCTCCTCAGTCATCTGCATTAAGAGGCTGTCTACCTGCTTCTGAGGCAATGTTAATTTGGTGGCTAAGTGCATGAAATCTGCCATCACCTGGGAACATCACATTCTGGCCAACAAGGGCCAGGGCTGCAGCAGCCCTTCAAAGCCCCACAAGACACTATCTCATTTATAACTCTCCACTCACATGTGGTATGTTGGTTTTTTTAATTTTTTTTTTTAGTTGTGGACGGACACATAATCTTTATTTTATTTCATTTATTAGTGGTGCTGTGGATTGAACCCAGTGCCTCATGCATGTGAAGCAAGTGTTCTATCACTGAGCCACAGCCACAGCCCATACATGTGCCTTCTCATGCCAATATTTTCAGGATGCGCTCTCTGTTCCCTCTCATTCCCCTATTGTGTATAAGGGCTCTGAGGGCACTGCATACACCTTGGTGTTTGTCTATCATGCTGTCCTCCCTACACTCCCTCGTGAGGTCCTGACAGGGACCACGTCACAGGACTCAGATGCACCAGGACACAGCACTCTCCAGCCTCACCACAGCTGCTATGTTCCAATGTGTGCACATTCAGAATATGCACCTGCTTTTCAAAACTCTTTGTTACCACAGAGACCATCTGCAGATCCATGGTGCTCAGGGCCTTGTCCAGCACTTTGGTTACCTGTGTCATGTTCTTTGTCACTCTAGAGAGAATTGGAGTGGGAAAGGATACATGGAGTTGCCATCAGCCTCTTCTCTGTGCTCTGAGAGCAGGGGGATGGAGGTGTCCTGGAGCAGCCATCAGCCTGTGCTCTGTACTAAAGGTAAGATTTCCCACTAAGAACATGTCCTCAGAGTTCCAATGGGAGTCAAGGTCCTTAGAAAATGCTGTAGACTGAATGCAGAAGCACAAGGTTCAGCACATGACCACTTAAGAGACAGTGAAGTCATGGTGAGCCTGCAATCCAGCACCTCTCTTTTACAGGGGCCCTGCTGTGAAACTAAGGGGTCTAAGGAATCCCACAGCCCAGCTGGGATAAGTCTGGCCACATAGGCTCTGCTGTGCAGAGGATCCCAGCCCACTTTCCCGTATCTACCCAGGACTCAACACTTTATCAGTCCTGACTGACTCAGCTTTCCTATACACTGGGCTGCCCCAGACCAGCCATCAGATCCTCATCCTGCTGTTCTCAGCAAAGGCAGCACCAGGATTCCAGAACTTACCCTCTTCATGTTCACTTCCTTCACTTTGGAGATTACTTCATTCATACGGGACACCATACAGAGCCAGTACAAGCCTTCGTTCTTCTTGCGGACAGCATTGTCAACATTGATTCTGGCATGCACCATATATTTCTGCTGAAGGGCCTAATTTAAAAGGAAAGTTCATAGTAACATTTGACAGATTGTCTGTACTCTGGCCAGGAGGAGCCTGGTGGTGTCGTCTCCAGGGAATGGTTTGCTATCATGGAGTGGGAGGCCCTCCAGCTCCAGGTACCCTCATCAACAGTGTGAGGGTAGGGTGTGGCTCAGTAGTGGAGCCCTTGTCTAGCATGCGAAGGCCCTGAGTCCTATCCCTGACACATAAATACACACACACCATCTGTGAGCTCTGTAAATTTTGATGCCTTAACCCCAAGCCCACTCAGGAGAATGGGTTTGGCCCAAGGGTGGATGATGTCAGTGAGCCCTCCAGTGTGGCTGGCCTGCTGCAGCTCACCCAGTCACAGCTACCCATAAGCAGAGGACAGTGGTGGAGGCACTGAGTCCAGAATAGATGCTGTGGGAGTAGCACAGGTCGTGGGGAAGCCAGACTTCCCATCCCCAAAGCTGTTTCACCAAGGAGGTAGCATTTTGTCATCATTGATTTGATGCTGGGGATTGAGCCAAGGGTGCTCCATCACTGAGCTCCATCCCCAGCCTTATGTATTCATTTTGGGATGAAGTCTCACTAAGTTTCCCAAGCTGGCCACAAACTCTTATCTCAGACTCCCACAGAGCTGGGATTATGGATGCACACCACTGTGGCTGGCTTTTCTTTGAAATAAGAGTATGTTCCACAGTTGCTGTTGAAGGCTCCCCTTTGAGTTCCGTGCACATAGCAATGTACCTCCCCTCAGTACATGAACTGGTCAGATGTATATTTTTTGATTCTGAGGATTTAACTCAGAGGTGCTTAACCTCTGAGCCACATCTTCAGCCATTTTTTGTATTTTATTTAGATACAGGGTCTCGCTAAGTTGCTAAGTGCATCCCTAATATGCTGAGGATTGCTTTGAACACTTGATTGTTCTGCCTTGGCCTCCTGACTTGCTGGGATTAGATGTCTGCCCCACTCTGCCCAGCCAGGAGCTGATCAAGGCCCAAACAGCCTGTGACTCTGGAAAACAAATCTACCCTGACACATGGACAAGCAAAACAATGCCACCAGGGCCAGTCCATCCCTCTTAGCAAAATCCCCTCCCTTCCAGCCTCAGTACCCACATCCAGACTGCATGAACAATACCATGAAGAACAAAGAGCTGGAAAAATTGGCTTAAAAATATTTCCTCAAAAGAACCAGGAGTAAGTTGGGGGGGGAGTACTGTAATCCCAGCAGCTCGTGTGGGAGTGTGATGTGGCAGTATCGTCAGTTGAAAGCCAGCCTCAGCAATGGCCATGTGCTAAGCAACTCAGGGAGAATCCGTCTCTACATGTAACAAAATAGGCCTGTTGATGGGGCTCAGTAGTTGAGTTCAATCCCTTATAGCTCCCCCAAAGAAACAGGGGAGCATTTACTCTAGGATGGAGGCGCAGGTAGTTTAGGTGTTGCCTCCCATCACTCAAAGATAATCTATAAAGAATTTTTACATGTTTTGTTCAGGAAAGTGACATAGTTATATACTTTCTCCCCAAGCATTTTGAATAAAAAAAATACTTCATAAAATAAAGTACTTTTTAATAATCACACTACCCCATAAATGTTCCTGCAAACAGAGGCACCTGATCTTGGCATTCAATCTTCTTGTCCTTTGAAATCCCTGGGCCCAAAGCACCCAAAGTTGAAGGGGAACAGGAAGTCACAATGCATGGATGGGTGATTTCCTTCTGCAGAATGGGTTGTGCAACTCCAATCTCAAAAGAGCTCTTTTGCTTTTAGTACCATGGATTGAGGTCAGGGGTACTCAACCACTGAGCCACATTTCCAGCTATTTTGTGTTTTATGTAGAGACAGGGTCTAACTGAGTTACTTAGTGCCTTACCACTGCTATGGAAGGCTTTGAGCCCGAGATTGTCCTGTCTCAGCCTCCCAAAGTGCTGGGGTTACAGATCTTTGCCATCAGGCCACCTAAAAGAGTTGTTGATTTCTGGGACTTACTGCTGTGCCTGGCAGTTAGAGTTCTTTTCCTATTTCTCTGAGTGGTGTTCTGGGGTCAGGGAATGCTACTACACCTTCCCTGGTATCCTCTGTCCAGGTATTCCAGGGCCCCAAAGGCAGAGGTGGACATTACTGTTCATTTGCTTTACCAAGTTTGAAGGGAGGAGGACCAAGGAATGCTCCATTGCCCTGGTCTCTTGCAAGGACCCAGGGTGAAGAACTAGGTAGGGGACCAAAGGTCTTATGTGGGTGGGTATGCAGGGTGGAAGCCCAGGAGACCAGTCCCCTTGGTTGCGATGTGAGGTCTGGGCCTGGGGCACGGAGTCAGGTGGGGATGTTGGGGGAAGCCCAGGAGATGGGTTTCCAGGATCACGATGTGGGTTGGGATGGGAGATGGAAGCCCAGGAGGCAGGTCTCCAGGGTCACCATGTGGTTTACAATGCTGTGGTAAGCCAAGGAGAGGGGTCTCATGGGTCACTATGAGGGGTTGGAGCCTGGGGCAGTGTCTGGTGAGGAAGAGACGGGGAGAGAGGGAGTGCAGAAGCCCAGGATATGAGTCTACAGCTTCGTGTTGTGGGGTCGGTGCTGGAGGGAATCCCAGGAGACAGGTCTTTAGGGTGGCGCTGTGGGGTCAGGGCTGGTGTGGAAGTCCAGAAAATGGTTCACCTGGGTCTGGATTGGGGTGGGCTTCTAGGACAACCCCAGGATGGGGCCGTGGAGTCCCAGCTGCCCCTTAATGCCCATGTCCAGTCTCACATCAGCAATCCTCAGCTGAGCATATGCAACTCTCCCAACCTCTCTTCTCTGACTGGTGCAGACTTCCAGGTCACTGGTGATTCCAGTTGCTGGCCGCTCTTGGGAGAATGTGAGATCACCCCAGGCTCCTTTTTGCCAGTGCAACCAGTGAGCTTTGTGAGTCACCCCAAGCACTGGGCCACAGATGTGCAGGACCTGGTCTGCCATGGTGAGCAACAGGCTCACCTATGGGTCTTCCTGTAGTTTTACTTTTGTATCACATGGGTCTGTTTAATGACCCAGGTGAAGGAGGTATAGGGCCCTTAGGAAGAGCAAAATGGGGTCCCTTGCATCGCATTTTTGGGGTGACATTCCATGGAGTCACTTCACCCAGACTGTGGGATCTGGTAAGACTGCTCCACTGGAACAAGACACAGAGCCTGTTTATTCCAGAAAGTATAGAAGCTTTTGTATGGGGCCTTTGGCCCAATCACTGCCCTGATGTTACAAACAATGGGGAATGCTCTGCTGGTCCTGTGGTTCATCAGCCAAGAATGACAAATGAGGGGAGGGAAGGTGAGAGAGTGCTCCCTCATATCCTCCTTTTTCTTTTCATTTGAAAGGTCAGTGGGACCTGTATGGCCCATAAGCAAGCATGTTGGAGGGATCTGTGATAATCTCCTCATGGGAGAGAATCATTCCACTGGATTTCCAGACTCCTACATGTTACATATGAGAGATAGGGTGCGAACGATTCTGTGCTTGCCCAAGGTTATGCTCCTCTGAGCATCTAACCCACCACTGGCTAACCAGTCCTTGTGAACATGCCCTTAGATGAGCTCTCTCCTAAGAGAAGAGGTAACAGGGTTGGGTGGGGTTGGAAGGGAAAGAGGTTCAGGGCTTAGTGTCGGTTGGAGCTGTGAAGCATTTCCAGTGAAGATGGGGTGGGTGAGCTTCTCACATGTCCTTGAGGCCTGTGATCCATGCAGCAGGAATTTTCTTGTGTTCCTGTGGTTCTTTAACGATATGAACTAAGACAGTTTGTTTAGTTTCCAGTTTGATTAATTATCTTTGTATATATTTGACAAGGAGAAGGACCAGGAGAATGCTTAGAACCCCAAGCCCAATGATAACCCCATTGGATGGATCCAACAGAACTGATCAGTCATTCCACACCTTTTGAAGAATGGAAGGGTCAAAGACAACATTAGCTTTGGTTTAGGTACCCATGGAAGGGTCTTCTCTCTTCAGGTGGGGAGTTATATTTTCTTCTTGAGAGAGGTTCGTTTGAATTTTCCTGGCTGGGATCCATAGTTGCTTAGACTCTGTTGGGGAGAAGACACAAGCATAGCCTCACCCTTTTGTGAGCAGAGCATCAGGGCCCTTCCATTGAAGGTCAAGGGTCCTTCCATTATACCGAAGGAAGGGGGAAGGGAAAGTAAATATATTCCAGCGTCACATTGCTGCATTGAGGCCTTATTTGTCAAAAACGAGATATTTAAGGGTAAACAATGCATCATACAATCTCAAAGAAGAGTCCTTTTTGATAGAATTAAATTTTTGAAGCATCTCCTTTAGAGTCCCATTGGTTCTTTCAATAACTGCTTGTCCCTGGGGATCATAGGGAATCCCTTTGGTATGGAAAATTCCCCAGGAAGTTAAAAATTTATTCAATTTTGATTGACCATGGGACACCCATGAATAGCATTGCTTGCTTCAGATCCTTAATCACATGGGCTGCTTTTCCCCTGCAAGGGCAGTAGCATACACAAGGGAGGAATAGGTGTCAATTATCACAGGTGCAAATTTAAGTTTCCCAAAGGTAGGGATATGAGTGGCATCCATCTTCCAGAGTGAGTTGGGTGTCAGCCCATGGGGTTTTACTCCCTGTGGTTGGAGCGGGCCCAATGGTAACAATGGGCCAAAAGAGGAGCATGTATGGATCAGATGTTTGAATTGTAGGATTGGAATTTCAGGCAATAGATGATGAGGACTATCTCCTGAGAGGTGAAATCTCTGGTGTAAGGCTCTACCTTGTTCTAGAGCAGACATCATGACTTTGGGCTGACTTACAAGTATGTCAATGGAGGCATTTCCCTCTGATAGGAATCCAGGCAACTCAGAATTGAAGTGAATGTGCATAATATACCATGAGTTTTGTCTTACTTCTAGTATAGTCTTCAGGGAAGTCATATTTTTTGAGGTGAGACTGGTGATTTTATGACTGGAGCTCCAGGGAAGATGCAACCCTAATAAAGGTCCATTACATTGCCAAAGGACACCTAAGGTTAATTTCAAAGTGGAAATTATTATGGCTGAAAGAGGAACAGCAGGGTCAAATCTTTGGAGCTGGGCAGAAGTGAACAATTGATTAATTTCTGCCATGGAGCCTCTAGCTTCTGGAGTAAACTTAAGCCTTCTTAAAGGATGTTTGCTGCCTTTGAGCAAATCCTAGAGGGGCTCAAGTACTTTTGTAGGTAATGGCAAGAATGGCCTAATCCAGTTATTATTACCACACAATTTTTGTAATTATATTAAGGAAATGTCATCGAGAACATCAAGAGTGGTTTAATAGGTTGTATCACTGGAGAAAAATGAAACCCTAAGAAGGAGAAGGGAGGTTGAGTTTGAATCTTCTCCTTGGCCACATGAAGATTAAGATCCTCTAAACTTTTTAGGAGTGAATTCAGAAGCGCTTGAAGATAGGATAGCAAGCCACTAAGATATCATCCATGTAATTTGTAATGTAGCTGTTCCTGCTTAAGGGGGCAATGGCTTTAGCCACAAACATTCAGCAAATGGTAGAGCTGTTTTTCATTCCTTGTGGCAATATTTTCCATTGACATGGCTCACAAAGGTTGGCATGATTAGATTCCCAGAACAAAAAGGCAAAGTAAGGCCTGTCTGCCTCATGAAGAGTGATGAAGAAAACAACTACAACAAAAAAATCCCTGCTATCAATGATAGCAATATAGTGATTTGTCAGGATGATTGATAGGAAAGGAAGGCCACCTTGAATATGCCCATTTCTTCTATTTTCTTGTGAATATGTCAAAGAATCTGTAATGCACCCCACTGCCAGAGACCCCACCCCTGACCTTGTTCACCTGCCCCTGGCCATGCACCCACCACAATGCCCCTTCCCTGGAGAAAAGAGGAGAGATGGTTGCGGGGAGTAAAAGGTAAATGAGTGGGGGGTCCAGGAGATACAGGGGGTGGGAGATGTTCAAAGGCTCATGGCTGCGTTTGTGGTTCGGGTGAGGAGTACAGGAAGGGGGCCTTCTATCCGAGTTTAACCTCTGAGAACAGGTCAATGGAGAAGCACTCCTAAGAGACCAAACTGGTGGACTAGGAGCCCAAGATACTCAAGGACATCCACCTCCTGATGAAAGGGTCAGCCAAGCACAAGAAGTCTTCTGCTTCCATTGAAGGTAGGAGATCCTCGGAGACTGCTGCATCAAGTGTTTGGTATGGGTCCAGTTTCAGGGCCTTTGTGGGAGGTTGATATCTGACATTCCTGTTGGTATGTGAGTTCCTTAAGAGTGCAGAGCCAAGAGGACTTGGAGAGAAACCACCATGTGTCATTGGGAGGGCTGGATAACTTTTAGTAACACTGGGATACTTTGGTGTGCCAGAGTCTGGAATGGGACCTGGGGGCACTGCCAGGCTGGAGAGCAGCTGTGAGAAGCCAACCAGTGAGACAAAGCCATTAGCAAATGTTCCCATTTTAGCAGCCTAACGTGGAGTGGAGGGTCTGAGGCCATGATCTCTGGAAAAAGCCTGAACATGGTCTCCCATCAACTGTGTCATCTGGGTTGTGGAGTGGGACTGTTAAACATGTAAAGCAAGGCAAATGGGCTGAGACTTTGCCTTGGAATAGTCCTTCTGACTCCAGTATGAAGGCTAGTTTAGGGAAGCATAGAGCAAAGGGATACCTGTCGTGTGTCCATTGATGTAATCTAGTGGGAGCCAGTAAGGCTCTTGTGGCACTAAGAATTCCAGAAGGACCCAGGAGTTGAAAACAGCCAAACATCTCA
>PVHX01022518.1:0-20227 GCA_004024805.1 Geosciurus inauris | reverse complement strand
CCAGAACTGAAAAAAATAATATTTTTGTTTAAGCAATGCAATCCATGGTGATTTGTCATGGTGCTGTGTCTTGATTGTCCCTTCCAGAGCTTATGATAAAGCTTAACCACCACTGTGACTGTACTGGGAGGTGGGACCTGCATGAGAATTCCACCCCAATAAATGGATGAGTGTTGTTGCTGTAAGTGGGTTGGTTATGGCAGAAATGGCTTTGCTGTACAATCAGCTGCCATTGGTGCTCATGCCACTGGCCCTACCCCCTGCACTCCTGGGTGCTGTCTTGCCCCGTGATGTCCTCATCCACCACGTTACCACGCAGCAAGAAGACCCTCATCTGATGTGAGCACCTTATTGTTGGACTTCCAAGCCTCTGAAAAAGAGAAGCCTGTTCTTTATAATTTATGGAGTGTGTCATATTCTGTTACAGGAACACAAAAGAAACCAAACATATAACAACATTAGGAAACTAATGCAGATGACTATATGGTCCAAGGGAATGAAAATTGAAATTCTAGACAAAAGATTTTAGCTCTTTCCACTTCTCTGTGACCCACACAGAAAGCTCATCCCAGTGCTGAAAGTGTCATCTCTCTTATTTGTAAAATAAGGATAATACTATTTGTCCAGCCAACTTAGAGTATAAAATGAAAAATTAAATCAGATATTGCCACACTATTCTGGATGTTCAAAAATGTGCTCAGTGGAAGTTGAGGGTCTACAAAAACAGCTTCTGTGGTGAAGTAGGTTTGAAACATCCCATACGCATATATGGTTTCTCTTTGGAAGACTCACAACACAGATTATTATATAAAAAACCCAAGAACACTTGTAATGTGGAACATATTTAACCTTGTTTCACCTAGCCTTCTCTAAATTTATTTGACCATGGAACATTTCCTTTTAGGAAATCCAATTAATATTTTGTGAATGCTTGTATTCATTTGGAGCACTGCTTAGGAAATTTGTGTTATGCCATTTATAAGATATTCTGGCTCTTAGGGATATGCATGTAAGAATTATTTATGTAGAAAAAAATAGAAAACACTTTAGAAATCTGCAGAAATAACCCGTACTTATCATGGCAGCATTCTTATTCTGATCCTATGCTTGCAGTTCACCCATATGGCTCCTGCTGAAGGGAAGCAGAATACCTGTGTCAATGCAGTAATGGGTTTCATAGAGTGCACTCTCTACCCCCAACCCCAGAAGCAACAGAAATTACTCAGCCTCAAAGAGAATGGCAGGCATAAAGAAGAATAAAATTATGTCCTTTGCAGAAAAATGGATAGAACTTAAGAGCATTATTTTAAGCAAAATAAGCCAGACTCAGAAAGTCAAGGGTCATATGTTTTCTCTCATGTGTAGAAGCTAGAGAGGAAAAATAAAAGGAAATATGCGTGTGGAGGGGTTGATCTCATGAACATAGAAGATAGACCAGTAGAATGGAGGAGAGGGACCAGGAGGGGGAGGAGGGGCGGGAAAGGAGAGGTACTGAGGAATAATATTAACCAAATTTTATTGTTATATTATGTGCATGTATAAACATGGAATGATGAATCCCATCATTATTTGTAAGCATAATGCACCAATAAAAATATGGAAAAATTCCTTTTAACATTTTAAATTAAATTTACAAGGATAGTGGAAGAGAAAGAATGGCAGAAAGAAAACAAACGAGTGTTTAGACTCGTCCATGTTCTAAACCTCAAGACTGTTTCATCAGCATGAGTTCATATCACACTTACACATAAAAAAGTATATTTATACATAAAAATAAATTTCCTTTAATAAAAACAACTCACTATTATTTTATTTATAAACACTTTTGTTGACAATAGAACCTAAACTAAGTTGATTTTTTTTTTTGTACTGGGGATTGAACTCAGGAGCACTCGACCACTGAGCCACATCCCCAGCCCTACTTTGTGTTTTATTTAGAGACAGGGTCTCACCGAGTTGCTTAGTAGTGCCTCACCAATGCTGAAGCTGGCTTTGAACTCATGATTCTCCAGTCTCAGCCTCCCAAAGTTCTGGGATTATAGGCATGCACCACAGTTCCCAGCTTAAGTTAATATTTAACAGACTAGCCCAGAATCCCAGACCAGGTCTATTTTGTATTAGATGAACTAGAAAGCCACAGCGGACCATCAGGTGTTAACTACCCTAACAGTTCTGTTATGGGTTAACTCATCCATTGTTTTAGCTATGGGTATAGAGCAATAAGTAAAACAGATCCAGTCCCTGACCTCCTGGAGCTGGTATGCCAGAGGAAATAGACTAAGCACAAAGAAATGAGTATAACTGTATCTAAGGGGATGAGTTATAAAGGAGAAAACCAATCATGGAAGCTGCCCCATCCGCGAGGTCAGGGAAGGCCTTACTGAGCAGGGAGTACTGAGCAAACCTGATGAAAAGTAGGAAGAATAAGTACCAGGGGGAAGAGAGGAGAGAACCAAGCTGAGGGGCCAGCAAAGGCAAATGACCTGTCCAGGTGGGTGAATGTGTAACATTTTCATGGAACAGCTGGGAAGCCCAGTGTGGCTGAAGCATATTTAAAGATGGAGAAAGAAGAGATGAGTCCGGATTGTTGAGAGTGGGACTCTGAGCACAGATTTCCAAGGAACTACAGAGGAGATGGCAAGACTTTAATTTCAGGTGAGGAGTGAAGCAATTTAGTGTTCTGTGCAGAGAAATGATATGGTCTGACATTTACCAATCTCTTCTCTGTGGAGACTATGACTGTGTTGTAGAAGAGTGGAAAACTGTGGTGACAGTGGCAAGATCATGCAGAGCATGTTAACCCAAATTATTCCAGCTAAGACATGATAGTGGCTAAGCCCAGGGCCATAGTTACAGAGGTAGGGAAAAGTATGAAATGTGTTTCAGAGGAAGAGTTGGTATGATCAGTCGGTGGACCCAAGTATGTCTGACTCCAGAGGATGTGAGGTAAGAGAAAGAGAGGGGTCAAGGATGAGGATGCAGGTGAGGTTTCAACCTAAGCACCTACAAAGATGCTTAGATGCCCTGAGATAGGATAGAATGGGTGGTAGCAAGCACTTGAGCTGGGTTGAGAGAGGGTTGGTAGAAAAGGCAGAATCAACTGTGTGGGTTGGGACAAATGAAGTTTAACATGTGTTTAACACCTCAAAGACAATTTTGAGCAGGCAGAGGGAATGTGCTATGTGATGTACAGGATAGAGTGTCACTTTGTTGTCTTCTGGTTATAAATGCTCTTTAAATCCATGAGACTAGATATGATCACTCAGGAATTGAGTGTAGACTGGCATGGTGGTGCACACCTGTAATCTCAGCTGCTGGAGTCTGAGGCAAGGATGGTGATCAGAAATTCAACTTGGTGAGACCTCGTTTCAAAATAAAATTTTAAATGTCTGGCGGTGAAGTTCCATGGCAAAGCACCTACTAAAGATGCATGAGGCCCTGAATTTAATTCTCAGTACAAGAAAAAATTAGATAGAAATAAAGAACAGAGGACAGAGTCTTGAGGTATGCCAATGTTTAGAAGACCATCTTTTAATACAATGGTCATTTTATTCTTGGTAAAGAATATTAGATAGCATGGCTGGAAAGTGAGCAAGTCAGGGAGCTTTATCACAGCCAGGAAATTTTTCATTACATAGCGTATTTACTCTCCCATTGGAGACAGACAGATTAGGAGGGCCTTGGGAAGCAATATTCCTGACTCCTGAGTGTGGGACATCTGCAAGAAGATCCTCCTGAATGCTAGTGAATTGGCAAGAATTGACATTCTCATCACATTGATTCCACAAGGTATTTGAGGGTTCAATCTATAGCACTGCAAAAAAAAAAAAATACTCTTTTGGTCCCTTGGAGCACAGAAAAAAAATAGATTATAGTTTCAAAATCATAAACACTATATATCATATTTTATTTAAGAGATAAAAATCTTTTATTGAATGCTATTATACCAGGCAGGCACTTAGCTAATCATTTCTATTCTGTCCTTTCCAGTGTCTCTCCATATCCACTTTCTGCCCCTGCTCTGTGCCCAAAGACATATCAGTATGGATCCCAAATAGCTTCCTTATTCCCTGTTTCCTACAATGCTCTCCTTCCAGATTTTAGCATCATCCTCTCCACTCACCCCTTCCAGACTAGGGAGGGGCATGGCCCTCTCCATCACCAACCCAAGTATGCAGTACCAACCCTTGTGCAGCTTCCTCTACCACCTGCTCACAACTCTGTACTGTCACTTTCTTCAACTCTTCTCAAAGTACCCAGTTGGAGTGTATCATCCTTTCTCTCACAGGTACCCTGAGCAGCAGATCTTTAGAAAATTGCCTCATTGGCTGCCCCACTCACCATGCACTGACACAGTCATGAGCCCCGCTGTACAACTAAGAGTCAATGTGCTGAATTTGCACAGAAAGAGGCAGACAAGATTTCTTTTATTGGTGCATTACAATTATGCATTATAATGGGATTTATTATGTGATATTTGCACATGCACATAACATAATTTTATCAGTCTCATTTCCCCATCACTTCCCTTTCTCTTCCCTCTCCTCAATCTGCTTGTTCTACTCTAATGATCTCCCTCCTATTATTATTGTTATTGCTATTATTAATCATACATATACATATGATTATGTATAATAATGTATGTATATACTAATCATATGTATACATACATGTGGGATTCCCTGTGGTATACTATATATGGACATTGCATTATTTGGTAGATTTTATTTTCCAGTACTTTCTCCTATCCTTCCCTTCTCCCTCCCTCTGGATCCCTTTCCTCTATTCATCTTCCTTCAGTTTTCATGATATTCCCCCTTTTTGTTTGGGATTATTATTATTATTATTATTACTACTACTACTACTAGTACTACTATTATTCTCTCTTTATCTCTGTCTTTCTCCAGCTTTCACATATAATAGAAAGCATCCAACCCTTGACTTTTGGCAGTCAGTATTTAATTCCATGTTTTTCTGACTTCAAAACCTATATGTTTACCATTTCACTATATTGCAATATGAAATTAATTACAATTTTTCTTTCTGGCAGTGTTAGAGATTTAACCCAGTGCCTCATACACACCAAATAAGTGCTCTACCACTGAGCTGGGCTATATCCCCAGCACTGAAGTCTGACATTTGTGTGTGGAAGGGTGGAGTACTAGTTGCCCAGGCTGACATCAAACTTGGCAGTCCTCCTGCCTCAGCCTATAAAGTCTACGAGATTATAGGCGTGTGACATCTCACCTAGTAATTATAACTTTTAAAGTCATTTATGTTTGTAAAGTTATAAATATATTTGTAATATATTTAAAAGAAATTTAAAATTATTATTTTCTATATGCCAAACATTTCACAAGCACTAGAGCACTCAATGCTTATTCTAACCCTTTTATTATCATTATTTTAGAGATTTAAAAAAAATCTAACTTAGAGTTGAAAGATTTTTCAAGATTACAACCAATAAATATCAGAACTGAGATGTGAATGCTCCAAAGTTAAAATCCTTTATATTATGTTCCATGGGAATATTGTAGGCACAAAAATGGTTTTTTTCCCTCATTGGCAAAGAAAAGAAAAGCATAGTCTTCTTTGACCTACATGTCAGGTTTAAGTCTCTGGAGCAGATTATGCTCATTTACCAGAAATGCAGAAGAATTGTCAACAACCTCCTAAGCATCTCTGCAAGCTGCATTCTGATCCACCTCTGTGGTCAATATCATCAGTGTGGAATTACAAGAAGCAGAAACAAGATTGAACCATCAAGCAATTCAATGCATTTGACAGTCACTGTGATTTGCCAATCATTAATCAACAAATCAAGATTTTCTTAGGACTTGCTCTGTGTCTAGTAGAAAGCCAGGAAACCCTGTGCAGGATATGAAACATATAATATGTTCTAATTCCTTGAAGAGTTAAGATACAACATATAAAACAATCATTTATAATGCAATGGAGTACATATCTATGTCTCAAATTGTATGCCTAAATAAAAATATAAAAGGAGAGAAGAGAACCAAAATGATAAAGGGATCTTGGTGTAGGAGATAGGCTCTAGGGATAGGGATGTAAATCAGTGATAAAGAGCACTAGCTTTGCATGGTCAAGGCCCTGGGTTCCATCTCATTATCACAAAAGGAGATAAAGGAAGAAAAAAAGAAAAAAAAAAAAAAAGGTCGGGGGAGAAGATGTAGACTTCACCCTTGTGGAAACAGCTTTGATTTCTCTCTTTCTAGCTTTAAAATATTTCCACAGTAAAGCTTATTGGACTGAAGATTAACTCAGTAGTAGAGTGCCTGTCTAACACAAGATCCTGGGTTCAATCCCCAGTATTGCCAAAAAAAAGGAGAGAGGTGAAAAAATATTAATTATTAAAAGTTAATCATACTATATCAATCCTTCAGTCTAGCATTTTGGGAAGCAAATATTAATTTTAAAAAATGACTAATTTTTAAATGTAGTGGTTATTTTAAACAACTTCTTTTCTGATTTGTATAGAAGGTTCTTGCCAGTCTAAATGTCCAAGAGAGGTCAATTAGAATAAGCTCCTGCTGAGAGCTTTTCCACAGTTTGCATTGGTCATTTGTCCTTTTCACAGAACAGTGTAAAATTTCAGTTCTCTTTAGATTGCTCAATAATCAAGGAACTATGGGTTGTAAAAAAACACAAGTTCCCCAAGCCTATTCCTTCTACTCAGATATGGATGTAGTTCTTCTCCATATCTATCCTTTCAGATATGGAATGTGGATAAATTTTAGGCAGTGCAAAGTAATCTGTCCAAATCTCTGTGGTTCAGGCCCTAATTATGCCTCCTGTGTGGCTTATCAGGGTCTCACTAGGATGTATCCCTCAGAGAAGTCCATAGAAGTCCCACACAGAAAATATGAACACTTATAAGGTTACCAAGTAGAGAAGATAGCAGGGGAGAGAAAGAGACTATTTTCTTCTTTTTGTGTTATTTATGAATCTTTTCCCCTCTGCTCTTCATAAGTCCTTCTGCTCACCCCAAAAGTAGAGTCGCCCATCCAGCAAATCCTCCCAAAGTAGCTGCCACTTTATCTACTGCACACATCTGGCCACGAAGTCTGAACATCTATGAGAATGTTTCCATACCCCCTCAGATGGGAGTGTGGTGGTCCTTTCCTCCACATGAGGCAGGTGATTGCCCCATAACACAGAGTTAACATACTTGCAAGAAAAATCAACATGGAAAGGGTAAAGGCAAATTTTGATTCTCCTTTTGAAAACCCAAAGCAATAATGTATCGGCCAACAGTCAAGATTCAAAAGGCCAGGAGCATAATTGGTGTTAAAATCTCAACTTGCCTTTGGTTTAGGAATTTAAATAATGGCATTAAACTGCCATCAGCATCACACCAACAGAAAAAAAAATTGGGGGGGCTGTTAGTTTTTGTTTTCTGGTTATAGAGAAAATGGTGTGCCTTTATGAGCTTCTTTGTGAAGATTCCTTTTCAGAAACTTGGGGTTTTAGAGAAATAGACAAAACAAATTCCAAGGTGTGTTGAGGTCTCATGGAGAGGCAGTCATTTAGAAGTCCAAGCACAGAATGTGGGCTGCAGCCATTGGTTCTCACTGAATTATCCACAGAGGAAGCAGCCCAGGTGTTAGGATGTCTGACTTCCTAAGGATTGTGGGACACACATCCTCATCACCCCATGCTTGCCTCCCATATTTGAAGTCACTTTTTTGGTTCAAAGTAGGGATTTCCAAAGTGTATTTCTCAACCCATGGGATTCATTATCAGTATCTAAGGGGTTGTCAAAGTTGCCATATGGGTGGTCTCTAGGATCTCACACTAATTTTTATCTCTGTTTATCTACTTTTATTCGTCTGAAATATTTACTAACAAATGGATTAAAAGATTTAGTTCACAAAAAGGGATTCTGATAAAATGTAGAAACAGTGAGACGAAGAAGAACAATGACAAACCATCCACACTCCTTACCAGGTCAAGGGGACCATTTCCAATTGGCAGTATAGTAAAACACCCCAGCATGGTAGGGAAGGAAAACACAATAGAAACGTGTTGGAAGGAGTCCTCACAGCTCCTATCCAAAGAGCAGAGCTCCAAGAGATAGAAGCTCCCATCCCAAATATGATGGGAAATAGGAGGGATTGGGGAAGACCACGATAGGTTAGATGTAAAAGTGGGACAAGGCACTTGAAGGAAGCTAAGCCCTGGAGAGGTAACATATTTCAGGTACAGTATGTAGTAAAATGCAAAGTATAAAACAAGGACATTTGCGCAGAAGGTGCAAGATGCTTAAAAGAAGAGAGAATGTTGAATAGAGATATCTAAAAGGAAATCACTCAGAATGGTTCCATGAGTTTGCAGCTCTTACCCATTTCAAGGGTAAAAAGATTCCCCACATGGGAAATGGCAGGGAAGGTTTGTGAGAAAGCTGTGATTGGAGAGTGATGTATTGCACTTTCTGCCCCATGGAGCTGGGAGGAAGGAGGGTGACTCCTGCCTCTTCACTTGGAGTCATGTTTCCATGAAGAACACTCTGAGGAAGTACTTTTGTTGCCTGGAGTTCTGGAAACTCCTTTGATACCTACCAAAGCAAGAGAACTTCTTGGGATCCTGTGGGAGCACAAAGATGTACAAGTAGGAAATAACGTCATTTCCCCTGATGTGAAGTCAGGATCTGTGATGCCTGAGGCAAGGTGGAGACTTTCAGGAAGAAATGCTGGACAGGCACCATTTTATGAGAGCCTAATAAGTATGGGCAATGTACAATTTTCAGGTTGTGATGTATCAGCTTAAAAATAAATTTAATTAAAAAGAAAATTACTTCTGCCAGAACAACAGAAGAACCATCTGGACAGAGCACACTTAGAATGAAACATTAAAAAATAATCAGAGGGGTAATCAGTACAATGGTCAGAGCCTTCAGCAGTATCTGAAGAGTTGTCTGAGGGACTGAGCAGGTTGGGGGTCCTAGAAGAATGTATGTGAAGCTCTGAGAGCATGAGACTGACTACTGCCATGAAAACTGGCTTCTGCTCACTTTCTCAACCTCAAAGTCAGAAAGTTATTGAAAGGTAAGCAAGAAAGGTGGACAAGAAAGCAAGAAGCCCCTCACACTCCCTTCGCTCTGGCCAAGCAAAGGCAAGTCACAATTCTGAATGCCATTTGCAGTGCTAATTAATAAATTAATTAACAACATATGAAAATGCATTGATTATATTATGCAGAATATCCTAGTTTCTGAAATTACACTAAACAATTTTTTTTCCATAACCTAAGTATAACCAAAAATGTCACGATTCCTGATAGAAGTTTTTTCCCCAAAGGCAGGGAAAACAAATGAAAACGAAAACCTTTCCCCAGTGAATTAATCCTTAAATTAACAGTAGAGGAAAAATGCTTTTTAAAAAATAGGCTCAATAACTAGGTTTGCTTATTAAACCAGTTAAAAGTGCTCATAGGAGAGTTGATCACCAGCACAATACATTGTGCATGGTAGGTCTTGACACTACGTTGAGAAGTAAAATCCTACACACTGTGGTCAGGGACACAGTGATTAGTGAAAAGGACTATTGAGGGTCTGTTGTAAGGTTGCTTATTTGGGTCTTTTAACTTTCCCCTGCTGAGGATTCTTGCAGGTGGTGTTTAAACTGGAAAGTCTTTTGATATTGCCACATGCCAGCATTCCATATGAACCCACTCACCATAGTAAAAGAAACCTATCTTAAATATTCATTTCTACACATTTCTTTTAAAGTGGGCCTAAAGGAAAAGATGCTTGATTTATGTGGAAATAGGAAATGATGTTTTGCTCATCTTAACCCTAAAGGACCTTTATTCTTCTTTATTTGTTTTTCGGGGTAAGGAGTGGTTTAAGTCTTCTTCCAAAATACCAGCTCTCCATTTAAGTCTATCCTTAGTTACCTCCCTCAGCCAGTTCTTTCACAAATTCTCATTAATGGGAAGCATGGACACAGAGCAAGGAAAAAACTTTAAGTGAATTTCATAGGAAAAAATAAAAAGGTATATATTCATAGGATCAAGAGCATGGGCATAATGTAGCAGACTGAAAGATTAACAACGTGCCAACTATTAGACTAGGCAGGAAATGGAACTGGAATAATGGCTCCAGGATTACAGGGACAAAACATGAGAGCCTTGTGTTTGGAAGCACTTCTGATGAACTGTTTTATTCATAAATATTTCAGAATATTTTATCTGAACAGTAAGTAGCAGTCATCCAGTTCTGCTCCCTGGCCTGCAGATGTGGGAGGGCTTGTGTGCAGTACAGGGCATTCCTGTGAGATAGGTCCCCCCAGCCCCCAGCCAGAGCGTAGAGTGTGCATTTCTGAGTCCAACAAAAACAGAGGCATGGGCATCTCAGATTTCACCTTACAGGCAACACCACAGTGTACTTACGCATTCACGCACTTCACTTAACGAATACCAAAGCTGAAGTCACGTGATGGTTTACCCTACAGGCTTTGGCTCCTTCCCCTACTAGCTGAGTGACAGTAACAGACTTTCAATCTCTCTAGGCCTCAGTTTTCTTACTTTAGAACATGAATGACAATATTCTTGACCTTAGCTAAGCACAGTGGCCCACACCTATAATTCCAGTCACTGGGAAGGCCAAGGCAGGAGGATCAAGTTCGAGGCCAGTGTGGGCAACTTAGAGAGAACCTGTCTCAAAATAAAAAGGGCTAGAGATGTCGCTCAGTGGTACAATACCCCTGGGCTCAATCCCCACTACTGGAAGGAAAGATAAATAAATAATAATCCTGATTACATGATTCTTGTGAGGACTTGGGGGAATAAGGTAATTGTGATAGCCATAAAAAACAACGGGTGGATAACCTTAACTACTGTTCTTTTCACCACCGTGTTCCCACAGAGCTGCTAGGAGTCAGTGAACAATTATACTGGGAGACCAGTGCAGGCCATTTCCATGAAATAATGAATCCTTCTAAAAGATGAGTTTGGCTTAACGTGTCCCCACTGGCTTGGTGGAATATTTCTTGGGATTGCACTGCAGCCTGAGACTCTCCCTACCAGTCGTGCTTCCCTCTCTCTCCTCCTTTCAAAGCTCTCAGACCCTCATTGTAAGATAAAGGCTCCCGCCACTCCTTCTTTTGTTCTCTGCAGGCTTTCCCTACTCTTAATAAATCTCTTTTTCATTTAGCCCATCATGGTATATCTAAACTGAAACAATAGGTAAAAACCAATACCTGGTATATGACAAACTTCTCAATAAAGAGTACTGCTTATTATTATTAAAAAATGGAGTGACAAGCTAAATAAACATGGAATGCTTGTGGGAATTTGAGTGAAGGAAAAATGATTTCAATAGAAGGCATGCAGAAACATTTCGTGTACGAGATACATTTTAAGCTACAAAGTTCTGAGCTACAAAGACCTCTAAAGTAAGGTTTATTGAAGATTTTAGACCAGCAATTTGAGCAAGGAATAATAGCAGAAATACAGAGGTAGAAAATGGAGATGCTTCAAAGATGGTTAGAGTGTATGGTACTTATGAAGTTGTTGTTGCATTTAAGTCTAAAGAGGCAGGCTGGGGATAGCCTGGGCCAGGGAACTTGTATTAGTCAATTTTGCTGTCATAAGCAAACCCCAAATTTCAGTGGCTTACAAGAACACACAGTTGTTTCCCATGTGTGATATGTGTGGGTGGCTGTGGATCAGCTCTATGACTCTATTCTATGTGCCTCCTCACATTATTCTGGGAGTCGGGATGAAACAGCAGTCCCTAATTTGGGAAACATAGTTTCCCAAGGAAAAACACTGGCAGAAACATATTATGGTTTTTGAAGCTTCTACTGTAGACAAGCTATATGTTAAGTCTGTTCATAGTCCACTGGCTAGAGTATGTTTTATAGCCAAGCCTGTCATCAGTAGGGCAAAGATTGTCCCTCTCAACATAGAGGCTCTGGAACACCTGTTGTGATAGATGGGGATTATGCTCCCTTCACAGGAAGGAAGGATAAAAAGTTGGTACAGGTAAATGAATCTACCAACAGCACAAAGTTGAGCAAATACAGATATTTAATATTTTTAGTAGGCAGTACCACCACTGGGTTTCTCTTTTGGTATAGAGGTAAATTTGGGAATAGAAATAAGAATATTGCCTGGTCCAGGCAGGGGATGATGGCAGGTCTGGATAAGGTAATGACACCAGGAACTTAATTGTGTCCTCTATCCCAAGACCCAACTTTATAGTCTATTCTGAGATCTCCACAAGAAGATGAAGAAGAAAAATCACTTCTAAGACCAGGGACAGACAAATCACTTTTTAAGAATTTGGATATTGAGGAAGATAGGGCCAGTTCTCAGGTTTGGGGTTAGAAAGCTACGCAAGATAAACTGCATTTATCTTTGGAACCCACTATCTTCCTTGTGCCTGTCTTTTCAGAACAACCTAGAATTTTCAGTATCATCAGCTAAGCCCCGATCTATAGCACTCCTATGCTGTACCCATGAGGCCCAGATCTCCCCACCTGTGACCCTGCACTGACCCTCCTAGATAATATCCTTTGCCTCTCACCCAAACCGTCCCTCAATCCATCTTCCTTAAAGCACCACATTCCTATTCAGAACATGAATCCTATCCCCAGGGCCTGGCTAGGTAAGTGCTAGCTGCTCCCTTCAAAAGTGCAACATGTTCATTGCAACATGTTACTTTATGCTGTTGTCTTAATATATTTTCAATTTGTGTCACGAGCAGCATGTGTAATTAATAATTACTTGGAGGTGGATTTTCTTTAAATGCAAGTGTATGTTCAACCACAACAACCATCAAACATAATTAATTAATGCAAAAAGTATTGGGCGTGCTGGAGCACCCTAACTAGCATTTGATGCACACTAATCAAACACTATAGGTAAGTTACACTGTGCTAGGGCAGTTAAGCACTACCCGCAATTCACACAATCCTAGGGCAACTAAACATTACAATTTACACAATCCTAGGGCAACCGCGAGCCCCAAAGTACCTCTGATGCCAGGTGACTTCTCTTAGCCAAAGAGCAGACGTTGTCCTTGTCTGGTGGTTCTCTTCAGCTGGCGGCTGGATGTCAGGGAATGGTGGAGCTGACCCAGGGACAAACAGCAAGGTGGCCAGTCTCACTGATGTCCTTGGAGCAAGCCCAAAAATGTGGCAGCTTAAAAGCAGTTCCAAGTTGGTGGTGTGGACCGAGTTGGTCGTGTGGGCTAGTGACTGGTTACACCCAGTAAAAGCCAATGTCCGTTGATTATGTCCAGTGAGATAGTATAATTGCCACTGGGCCCTTTTTTGGGCATGCATATGGGCTGAGCCCCCCTATCAATCGTAACCAGTAGGCCTGCTGTTAGGTGCCCCCTGTTGCTCCTTTGTCGATTACATAGGCTGGGCCCCTTGCAGCCCTCGATTGCATGGACTAGACTCCCTTTTTGGCCCCATCATTGCAGGCAGGCATGACTAAGCAAGTCAGTGGCTGCTGTTCCTTATGGCCAGCAACCCAGTGAGTCTCCGGCATGTCCAAGCATGCCCATGGCATATACTCCTTACAATTTGTAACATATAATACTTGAATCTTCAAAAAGTAGTCTCCTATAGAACCCAATTGAAAACCATACGTTTCCTTTTTAAAGGAAAACAGATATTAAACCAGATCACATAAGCATTTGTTCCAGTACATTAGGGTCTCTGCTCAGTCACTCCCTAACTGGGTACAGAGTATATGACATGCTGTTTCCCAGCTTGAGCAGGGTACAGATTGACAATGTGACACCGAACAAAACATTCTATTACCTTATAAATGCATTTCAATGAGAATAGCAGGTTCAGAGACAAAGACCAAAGCCTGAGCATCTAAGAACCTACAACAACCATATTGGTACCCTACAAAGCTTTGCAGGACAGGGGCTGTTTCCTTCCACACGTTAACAGTTTCTAAGTTATTGCTTTTGATGGGAACAGAAACTGAGTCCATGTCAGAAAAAGGGGTGATTTCAAATCAGTACTGATTTGGCAAGAACTTCAGAGATGCAAGAAACGTTTCACCCACCAGGGCCCTGCTACCCTAGTAGAGGTGATTCTATTTTTTTTTAACTCAATGTTTCTAACCACATAAGCCCATGGGTGAATAAATAACTTGCCACCTTACCAGCAGCACCAGGTCACAAACTCTTCATTGCACCACCAACCACAGGCCCAGAGAGACACAAGCTCCTGCAGCTTCACCTTCCACATGTTTTGCTCTCAACCAGTGGTGCATCCAGTTGGACCTGAAAATACATTGCCTAGGGTCAATTTTTTCTGAAGCAGTTCCAAAGCTGTGCAACATTTATTAACAGGCAAAAGGGCCAACACACTTGGAGACCTGATTACTCTGTGACTTGGAAGCTCCACCAATCAACACATTGGTGCCACAGTACCTGGACCTCTGAGGGATTTTAGCCCCAGTTTCCTTTCCACAGGAGATAGGAAGACATCTGCTTGCTCCTACAGGTTAGTTAAATGGTGTCTGTTCATTAAAAAAAAAAAAAAAAAATGAGTGAAGTAAAGGGAAAGAACAGGACAGGACCAAGAAAGAGCTGAGAGAGGCTGAGAGATCAGCTGATTTGGCAGATGACAGGTTTTACTACAGATTTTTAAAATAATGTTGCTTTAAGAACAGAAAGAAAGCCAAGCCAAGAAACATCAACAGTAAGTTTTCCTCCTTTCCCCCCCTAAGATACGCTAAAGCCAGGTTTAATTTTATGTCAGGAAAGAATTCCCTCCTGAGACTTTCCTGGCTATGGTTCAGTTGAGGATAATGTTTTCCAGCCATGTTTCCAGAGTCCCTGAAAAGTTGAAAGGAAAGGGGCGAAGGATTAGGCAGCCTTCACTCTGAAGCAGCAGGGGGTGCTGTCATGACAAGGAAACTGGGTGGTTTCTCAGACCCAGATGATTTCTGAAATTAAGTCAACATTCTCCATTTCATTTCCGGTATCAGGGCATACTGAAAGAATAAAATATTTACAAATACCAGCAGCTTTTATATGCATTTTAATGTAAAACCTTCATGATATATTTTAAATTAGAATGGAAAAAAACTCTTAGATTTTCGAATAAATGGCCAGAAGCTTGTAAAGCATAACAGTATTTCATGATTTTTTCAATCACCATGTAATGAAGCGTGTCTCATGCTATATATTGCAATCCCAAAGTATCCTATGGAAATGGATATTTAAAATGTTATTTCCAGGGCATACAAAAGAGCCATTGTAACAACCTCACCAAAATATGCCTACCCTTACAACATAAGGTATATTGATGCTGTCAATATTACTTATCTGTTCAGTATATTCTGGTTTTCAAATTGCTTGGGCCCATTTGAAAACCAAGGGGGAAAAAGCTAGGGAAACCAAACTCACTACTTGTCATTATAACCAGACTTTGCTCCTCTTTGTTGGGTTGTTTTGAAGTCCTACGTTAAATCCACACAGTGTAACTTAACACTAAGTTAAGGATTAAGTGACTATTAACATCTTAAGCAATTCTTACACTCAACTACCTCTGATTGTTCAGTTCTTTCTAGCATTAACAAAATCTTTAGGCATACAAATTTTCCTGAGCACAAATTCAATAATTACTGATGTCTCTCACATGTATATCTGTGACTGTATTACACTATACACATTTTGTCAAGAATGCCCCCAGAATAGCATAGGTAAATTTCTAGGAAGTTGACCAAAGGGAATGCTGAAGTTCAGATAAACTGAGTCTTAGAGAAGAGGCAATGAATAGAACATAGGGAATTGTAGAGGAGAAGAGACAACTTTTAAGGAGGAAGTAACAAAATCAAAGATCACTTGCTGATCAGGTATATACAATCACCTTCCAGGCTAATATTTTCTGGACCAAGGATTTTTATTATTGCATTTCACTTCAAACTTTCAGAAAGATGATGGGGAAATGATCTGAGAAATCAAGAAATTGACCAGAAAATAGACTGAAACAAATAGAGGCAGATAGGATGAGTCAACAAGCCAGGCACATAGCATGTAATAAGTCATGGAAGTCGAAGATTAGGGAGAGCAGAGAAAGAGTTCTACAAAAGTAGTTCAAGAATGGCCTAGATTTCTCTCAGAGAGATTTGGGGAAAAATAACTTAATATTCTGTAGCACCATGAAATAATTTGCATTTCTTCTTTTAAGAACAAAAGAACTAACACATTGGCCATTTCCAAATATCACTGGTTTATAGTAACTTACTTTCTATTACATTGTTCATCTGGGTTCTCACTGGTTCCAGAAGAGTTCATCACATCCTATAACTGGCTGGATATTCTTGTAAACTGTGGTCTAGGCAGGGGCTGACATATATCTTTGCTTCATCTTTCTACTCTGAATCCCTTGGGTTATAATAAGATTGTACATCCCTGAGTATCCTTCATGGAGACTTCTGACCAGCCTCTGTTTCCAGAGAATTCACTAGGGAGAGGGTACATGAGTGTTTTCTGTTGGATCTATGGATAAATTAGTTATGGAAGGTTTGCCTTGGTGGCTTGGATTGAAATTTGTTTTTTCTTTACAGAGATTCTTGATTGCCTAATTTATTAAGCAGTATTAAGTCAATAAGAAATATGAAGATTTTATATTTCTAAATCATTTTTCCTAATTGTACTGTACCAAGTATTAATTATCCACTGGGTAGTAGATCTCCTTGTGAGCATCTGAGGCAGCTTCATCGTTTCTAATTGCTTGCAAATTTTAGGTCTTAGTCTAGATTAAAAATCAAATATGAGTTTGCCCTCTGCTCCTCTGCTTCACTCTGCATCCATCAGAAGTCACACTCCCTAACTAAAGGTCTATCTCAGATGCATCACCACCTCGCATTCCCTTTTTAGGATAACTCTTTCAGGGTGCTGAAGTGGGGGAAGGACAGGGAAAGAAAAAGCTGTCATGTTACTAGGCTGCTACCAAACTCACTCTCTATTGTTGGTTACTTCTCATTTAGCCTACACAGCCTGGCTATTGATGTCCTCCTGGTGGGGAAGGGTAGGCCTCCAAATTCAGACTTACTGAGATAAGAAGGTATGGGTGTTTTGAGCCCCAGTGATTTTGGAAATCTAGATCAACCTCTTCAAGCCCTTCAAACCCAAGTACTGGTGGTATATTAAGTGGTCTGTTCATTTCTGCCTTGAAATGGCAACTGAGTAAGCCCACCTACGTTTTAGGTAGAGTCCCTTCAACCACAGGAAGCTCCTATCCTGGCCATTAAGCTGGATGAGTTCACACTGACACTTGCACCCTTTCTTTCCCCTGTACTGTTTCCACTTCCTTCTCTGATGTACAAGTAAATCCACAAGTCTTCCCAACAAATACTCAACTAGGTAACCAAATCACACAATGGTTTTGTGAATAATTCTCTCAGAAAAGAAAGGGTTTAGAGAGAAATGCCAGGCACCACCATTTGCCTTCCCTTGCCTCTCACTGAATGCACCCTGCATTCTAAAGACTCCAGGGTCTGCCTCCCTCTTTCTTGTTCTCAGTCTTTTCATGGAGAGGATGGAGGTGGGTATGAACCAGCCACATTGGTCACCTTTTAGGAATCTTTGGCTCTGACTCCAGTGGTTCTCTGGTCAAGTGTTGAATACTTCTCTGCTCTCACCTTGGATCCTCATTGCTGATCTCAGGAGCCCCACTGATAGATTGTTACGGATTGAAAGTAAATGAAATTCTTTAAAAGAAAGAAAATAGAGAGAAAACATATAAACATTTGTTATAGGTATTCAGAATCAATTAATTCATTGCTAAGATTTTTAAAAAATCTTTACCCATTACTTCAATTTGTTTAGCAAATGAGAACCAAATGCCAAAGTTGAACATGATGATAGAATCCTGTAAGGCAAAGGAAGGGGAAAAAAATCCCCTGCTCTCTAAACACCATTTTCTGTTGTATAATATTTGCAATTAAGACCCCTGAATATTGGTACAAAGGTAGTAACTAAGGGTGAGGGTGGAGAGAGAGAATGAAAATGTGCTCTTGCCAGGTATGGTAGCATGCACCTGTAATCCCAGTTGCTCAGGAGGCTGAGGCAGAAGGATGTCAAGTTCAAAGCCCAGCCTCAACAAATTAGCCAGGCCCTAAGCAACTCAGTGAGACCCTGTCTCTAAATAAAATATAAAAAAGGGCTGAGAATGTGGCTCAGTAGTTAAGCACCCCTGGTGTCAATCCCCAGGACCAAAAAGAAAAGAAAATGTGCTCTTAGAAAAGTAGGGATAGTCTTCAAAGGAGAGATGGTATTTGAGCTGGCTCTGGAAAAAGTGAATAGCATCAATCATCAGACAGAAAAAAAAATAAAGAAAAGCATTTCAAGCAGAGATAATAAAGGCAGGTACAAAGACAAAAATACATAAAGATTCTGGTGAGGCTAGTAGTACATATGCCTTTGGTGTTGGATGGTAAAAGTATACGGAAAGCCAGGCCACTAGAGTCAGTTGAGTCTGAATGGTAGACGGCCTTAGAGTATACATTAAGAAGTTTGGAATCTTTTTGTATATGAAATGGGGACTCATCAAAGATTTTAAATCAAACGGATAGAGTATGGAATGTTGTTTTAATAATAAGCCTCTGGCATCAATATGAGAAAGATAAGAAACTAGGAAATTAGGAGCTAACTCCATGATTATCTGGAGAATTGTTGAGTACAGGAACTAAGTGCACAACAATAGAGAGGAAGGGAAGGAACAGATAGGAGAAGGATTTTGTGGGAGAGTGAAATTGAGGATAATTCTGTAGTTTAATTTTCAGTATCTGGGAATGTGAAGATATGAAGAGACCATTGCTGAGATAGGGAACCCAGGAAGAGGACTGAGAAGATAAGGCATTCAGTTTGGAGCATATTAAGTTGAAGGTGATGCCAAATATTTAGGAGGAGCTTTCCAAGAGGCATCTGGGCCTGGAATTCAGGAGAGTAGTCCAGTCTAACTGTGGGAACAACATGTGCATAGATGAGGCTAAAAGACAGGTGAGTGTCTGTGAGAATGTCTTAGCGTGTGTGGACAGGTCGGGAGCTAAGGGTAGAGCATTCACAGAACCAAAGAGGTAGGAGAAGGGCTAGCAAAGAAGGCAGAGAAAAGCTCAGCATGAGAGAAAAATCAAAAGCCAAGACAGGAGGGGATGGCAACCAAGGCAGAAGCAGTTCCAGTGTTAAATGTTGTAAAAATCTGGGCAGAATGAAAACTGAAAAGAAAGGTGCTAAGATAAAGAAATCAGATGGTACCAGGTGCATATCTATAACCCCAGCAACTTAGGAGGCTGAGGCAGGAGGGTCATAAATTCAAGGCCAGCCTTGCAACATGGTGAGGCCCTGGTCTCAAAAATAAAATTAAAAATAAATAAATGCAAAGGGCTGGGGATGTAACTCAGTGGTAAAAGCACCCCTGTGTTTAATCCTCAATACCCATGCCCCAAAAAAGGAAAGAAAGGAAGAAAGAAATTGGAAGATATTTGGGTGATGCTGAATTTAACTAGATTGTGTTTCTCTCATGTTTCAGTATTTAAAATAGGTATTTTAAAATAGACTTCTTAAGAGAACTTTTACCTGTCTCTTGCATCAGAAATCTCTGCAAATGCTGATTTTTAAGAAAACATGAAATGTGCTTATATCCTTACATTTTTCTTTAGGATAAACAACTTTTGAGCAAATAAGCAAAAAGGAAGAGACATTCACTTAAGGGGGAAAAAAGCACATACACGGCATGAAAAGGGCCATTACTTAAAGGGGTTGGAAGTGATAATAGCAATTTTTCTCCGCAGGAAAGGAAATAACTCCGATTCAGGAAAAGTGACTTGCTGACAAGGCAGTTAGTCACATGTCTCCCCAAAGGAAGTTAAGAGATTGGGTTTTTAAGGTCATAGTTCAATGGAAAGTGAAGTTGATGTTCTCTTGAATAAAGCTTTCTTCAGTCAGTATCACTGAGTGCAGCATCAAAATAACCAGCAGGAACAATAGCATGGGACCGTAATGCCTCTCACAGTGCTCCAAGCTCCTAAATGACAAGTTTGATTATTTGCTCAAAGAGCAAACATGCTGAAATAATGAGAAAGTTCATATAGGATGTTTTTGCCCCACTTCCTGATCCCATCTGTGCACTTAAGTGCATATTTTATTGAACAAAACATCCAGAACAAAAGAGTTTCAAAAGTATGACATTCTCCTTTGGTATAGCATTAGATCAATGGCTCATCA
>PVHX01022517.1:10187-27669 GCA_004024805.1 Geosciurus inauris | reverse complement strand
AGAATATTCCATCCATCAACAAGCAAATACACGTTTTTCTCAGCAGCTCATGGATCCTTCTCCAAAATAGATCATATGCTATGCCATAAAGCAAGTCTTAGTAAATACAAAAAAATAGAGATACTACCCTGCATTCTATCTGACCATAATGGACTGAAACTAGAAATTAATGACAGTTTAAAAAAAAGAAGCCACTACAACACCTGGAGATTCAATAATTTGGTATTGAAAAATGCAAGGGTAACAGAAGACATCAGGGAAGAGATAAAAAAATTATTGGAGGTAAATGAGAACTCTGATACAACATACCAAAATCTCTGGGACACTATGAAGGCAGTGCTAAGAGGAAAGTTCATTGCATTAAGCTCACATATTCAAAGATGTAAAAGTCAACAAATCAATGACTTGACACTACAACTCAAAGCCCTAGAAAAAGAAGAACAAAGTAACACCAAAAGAAGTAGAATACAGGAATAATTAGAATCAGAGCTGAAATCAATGAAATTGAAACACAAGAAACAATTCAAAAAATTGATAAAACAAAAAGCTGGTTCTTCGAAAAAATAAACAAAATTGACAAATCCTTAGCCACTCTAACAAAAAGAAGGAGAGAGAAAAACCAAATTACCAAAATTCGTGATGAAAAAGGAAATATCACGACAGACCCTGCTGAAATACAGAGGATAATCAGAAACTATTTTGAAAACTTATATTCCAGTAAAATAGAAAACCCTGAGGACACTGACAAATTCCTAGAGACATATGACCTACCCAAACTGATTTCATTGCTTTACACTGTATACATGTACTGAATTACCATAATGTACCCCATAAAGATGTACAAATCTTATACCTGAATTTAAAAAAATGAGATTGTTCAGATTTTCAAAATCATTAAGAGCAGGATCTACAAAACAGAAAGTACAAACCATGTCCAGTTACAAAGGGGACAAGAAGCTCCTGAAACAGCTTGAGAAATGGATGAGGAAGATGAACAGAAACAAAAAGAGAAGAAACTAGAGAAGCTAAATGTGAAGGCCTGTGGAAAAAGACCTGTAGGCCACAGGGCACATTAAGAAATCTGGCAAAAAGCTTTCATTTGAGCCTGAGATAATGCGTGACCTTGATTTCATTCGTTTTTAAACACCTGCATTCCCTGCTATAATACCTTTTGCCACCTACAGGTAGAATGAAGTGTTACCTTGAGGTCTGTTGTAAATGTAAGAATAAACTTTTGTTTTAAAAAGGAAAAAAAAATTACCAATATCAAATTGTGTGTGAAAAACAAACTCTACCAATGCTAACCATATGAGATAGAAAGCCAGCGCAGTGTTGCATCTATTAAAGAAACAACTAAAAAACCTTCCAAGGAAGAAAACTCCAGGCCCTGGGATTATAAAACTTCTTAAATCACCCTTATTTCCTACAAACCTCTTTTCTTAGATGCTTCTCTCCACTCTTAGACTGTTCTCCAGGCCTGCTACAGAACTGTCCCTATTCAGATTAATTTCACAATTTTCCTGGGTTTATTTACTAAAGCATAACTTAAGAAATTCAAAGTTTACTAGGTCTAAAAATGTTTTTATTCTACCTCCATCCTTCAATGATTACTGACTAGCCATGGGCTTGGGGGTTGAAAAGTCCCTTCTTTCAAAAATTTGAAATCACGATAACATTGTTTTAGTGGATAATCTCACTGTTACCAAGAAGACTAATGCTAATACAGTTTTACAGGTTTTTTTGTTTTGTTTTGTTTTTTGTATTTTGGGAGACTATTTTTACTTTTTTTCTGACATTTTTTAGGATTTGCTTCCTTGGTGTTATCAACTTTCACAAATATGTGCTAGTAGACAGATTTTTTTTTTTCCTTTGTAACTGAGCACTCTTAGGAAGAAAAACAAGATTGTAGATCTAGTTTCTAATCAAATTTATTTTAGGTGACGTGGTATAATTTGGGGTGATGTTTTTCTGCAATTTTTAAACACATCATTTTATAGAAACTATGCCATTGAAAGGAAATAACAAGAATGTCCCTCAAATGTCAATTGAAGCTTTAAATGTGCAGTCTGATTTCAAAATTCTTCCACAAATCTGTGCTCTAACAAAGGATGAAAACATATATTGACAATAATATAACTGTCAATACTCTTTATAATCTTAAAAAATTAGAAACAAGTATCTAAATTAGCACAAGATATCTACTAGTACATATGCCAGAAAATGCATAAAGAAAGTCTGAAAGGATGTATTCCAGGATCTGTTGTCTCTGTAACCATTAAAATAATATGAAAGCATACATAACTTCCAAAATCACAAAGGGTAAAATATATAATAATAAAAAATATAGATTAAATGACCCAAATTACTAAATACTCTACGACAAAGATGTTCTACTGGATTTTTAAAACCTCAATTCTCTGCACTGTTTTCCAGGCCTGTTATAAAACTGTCCCTATTCAGATATCATTTCAGTAAGCAAAAGATGACTGACATAGCTATATTAAAATAAAAAAAGAGACAGATTGGAAAAGACTCAAGAAACATGACAACAAAATACAACATTGAGACCTAGGTTGGTTCCTAAAACAGAAAAAGAAAATTAATGAAAAAACTAGAGATAGCTAGATAAAGTTAACATTTTAATGACTGTATTATTCATTAAATTAACATCTTTTTTATTTAGTGCATTTATTGAGCATATTCACAATTTACACTTTTACACATTTGGTGAGCTATTAAATGAATTAAGTTGCAATATTTAGCGAATTTAATGAAACTATATATTAACTTATTTTTGATCACTATACTATGATTACATATTATGTTCACATTAGAAGTAGAGTGATGGGTATTCAGGAGCTCTATAGAGAGGCTTATTGACTTATCATGGGGCTATACACTTATAAATATATAGGCTGAAAATATTGTATGTCAAAAATGCATTTAATATATCTAACCTACAAACATCATAACTTAGCAACATGGTACACTATAGAGAACAAGTTGTTTGTCCTTGTGATGGTGTGATGACTTGGACATGCAGCTGTCACTGCCAAGCATTACAAGAGAATATCTTACCTCTGGGGAAAGATCAAAATTCTAAATTTGAAGTACTATTTCCACTGAATTCCTATCATTTTCATGCCATCATAAAATCAAACACTTAAGTTGAACCATCATAATACACAGTATTATTTTGGCAACTTTTCAGTAAATCTAAAATTATTTCAAGAAAGTTTTTTTTTTAAATAAAACTAGGCTTGAAAACAAAAAGCATCACTAGAGAGAAAGAGGGTCTCTCAAAATTGAGAAAAAACTTTTGATTTATAAGAAAACAGATCAATCATAAAGTTGTATGCTTTGAATAACATGATCTCAAATTAAATTAATCAAGGAAAAATAGCAGATCAAAAGAACCCACAATATTGTAGCAGCTCCCTAAGAGTGCATTAAAACGATTATTCTGTGGCAGTTTATTGAGGTAGGAAGGCTGCGGGGTGGGGAGCAACTCAACCCCCCAGAGCTAGCAACCGGGTGAATATCAAAAACATAAATTCCTAGAATAGAATTAATAAAAGGAATAGACTATAGTGGTAGTCACATGGCAGCTCGGTGGGGGAGGGGAAATTCACTTCCAAGGAGACAAAAGAAATTCTCCCACCAAAATTAAGAAAAGAGGAGTTACTGTCCAACAAATTTACAATATGAACAGAAAATAAGCTCAGACAGGAAGCTGGACAAGTACAGGAGAAAAGTCCCAGCACTCTCCAACAGACAGAGTGAAAATGGGAAAGTGGCAATGGCATAAAAAAGACTGTACTTCCTAAGTGGAAGACTAGAAATCCTTGTAGCATACCTTTTTTTTATATACTTTGTGCTCTATAATTTTTTCTTCTTTGTCTTGTTCTCAGAATACTTGCTTTTTGAATACTCAAGACCAAAGAGCCAGTTAGGGTTTACTTATCACTGTTGGGTGCCCATGCCATGAATCAGTTTGGGCACAGGGGTAAGGCTGTAACACAGACTTGGGAGAAGCTCCAGGAGGCAACAGGAACAGGGGCTGCCAGTATGTAAGTCTGAAAAGTGGAAAAGAGTGAAGGGTGCTTTCATTTGAAACTGGTGGTCTGAAATCTGGGATTAGGAATATGGCTGTTGGGGGTAGAACTGGGACAGATCAGTGTCAGGTGAAAAGTGGTGATCCTGAGACAGCCTACCACAAATCCATACTACCTACCCCACACCTAGATGTATCTGGAGGACAGACAGACATGCCCCACATATCTCCTCTCTGCACATGAACTGAGGATCTCAGAAAGGGGAATGTGATGAAATCTGGAGAATAAGGCCTAATGGCCCTGCCAGACTTACACACAAAACTCCAGTCACAATAACAAAGTCATTTTGTTATTGTGGGTAAAATCTCCTCAGTCATAATACGCTCCCTTAACAGATGCTTTCAGATAAGGAAGGGACAGAATCCAGCATACTACTACTGCCCTACCAACTTCAGCAGGTTGGAGTCAGAACTGAGAACAATTAAACAACACAATATTTATATCACACAAACTTCCTCATAGTGGGGAGATTCTGAAATTGAAAACCTGAAAAAAAAAAATCTCTATATTAAAAACCTCAGTAAAAAGAAAAAAAATCTGAATCCCTTTATGATTGTTATTGTATCAACTGCCTAACATAAACTGATTTCTAATGTCTTCACACATTTTGTGGTTTTTCAGAGTTCTAATTTTTTATATTATGTCAATTAACTGGATTCTCCCTCTATACCTCTTTTCTCCATTCCCGTCCCTTCTCCTTCATCCTCTTTCCTCTCATTTTATCTTTTGTCTCCTTTCCCTCCACCACACTATTTTTTTCCTTTCACTGTTCCTGTTTGATTTTTTAATCATTTCTTCAAATTCAACTTAGTATACTACCATTAATATTTAATCTTTTCAGCCTATCATATATTACTATTAACCCACTTTTCTCCTTGGCTAATAGAGTAGTAGAGATCATTAGTAGTAACTCTTAATAGTTTATGTTGAGGCCACAGCACTGCCCAACACATCTGCTCCATCTCCAAACATGGCCACCTCCATATTGGAACACCACAGCCACTGCAGCCATAGCCATCTTGAGATGTAGCAGCTTCCATCTTGGGACACCGGCTGGGGGCCTGCAGGCCCAGTGTCAGGGTGCTTGCAGGTTTGCTGCCACTGCTGCCATCTCAGAATGCAGTCGCCACTGCGAGGAGGGCCAGGGCCAGGAGTCCATTACTGAGGTGCCTGCAGGTTTGGTTATAGCTGGGATGTTCCTGCTGGGTGTGCTAGTAGCCACTATCTTGCTGCAGAGGAAGGAGAGGGCTGAGCTTACCCTAGCTCTGTGAGTTCTGAAGTGCACAGGACCAACAGAGCTGGCTACAGCTAGTCAGAAGGAAGGAAGAAGAATGTGAGGGCATCTTGCTCTCAAGTTCGCCCAGCCAACATGTCCAGTACTAAGTGCCCAGGGGCCTACTTAGGTCAGCACTTGCTGGGCCCCAATACTAGCTTGAGCCCCAGTATAATCCCAGTCCCCTACTCCCTCCCTAGTCCAGTATCCACTAATCCCCTGATCCCACCAGGTAAGGAATTGGTCCAGAATCACTCTGGCCCTCCAGCTCCCCATTCCCTTCTCCCAACCCCTCCCCAGCCACCAACCTGGCCCACAGCTCAGGGCTACTTGGTGAACCAAATCACAGCTCTCAATGCCTGGTCCTGATCTGCCCTGTGCAGAACAGATAGGCCCAAAAGTCCCAGCACTCAGCCCTCAGGACCTCCTGCAAGAGACGTGCCAGATGTCTTAATAGGAGCGATTTGGTTTAAGGCTGTATACTGTTTGCATTGTGTTCTGTTAATACTGATCTCCTCCTTAAATGTAAGGTATTGAAAACCTTCAAGGACACTATAAGGCTATAGGGTAGAAACTATACTACCTCAGATCCACACTGCTAGATAGAAAGACACATGAACAACATGAAAAAACAAGGGAACAAAGTGCCCCAAACAAACCAAAATGCTTCAATAACAGAATCCACTGACAGCACAGTTGAAGAAATTTCAGAGAAGGGGTCTGAATCTACAAAGTGAAACTGATCCACAACATAAAAGATGATATAAGGAGTGAAATCAGAAATAAATTTCAAGAAGTGAAAGACCACTTCAGTAGAAAGAGTATGAAAAGAAATCAAGCATAAACCCTCTAAATGAAGGAATCAATAAACCAAACTTAAAATTCAATGAAAAGAATCACCAACAGACCAGACTACTTGGAAGAAGAAACCTCAGGCAATGAAGACAAAATATATTATCTTGAAAATAAAGTTGACCACACAGAGGAGATGGTAAGAAACCATGGACAGAACTTCCAAGAAGTATGGGATAACATGAAAAGACTAAATTTAAAATTTAACAGGATAGAGGAAGGTGTGGAGATACAAACCAAAGGAATGGATAATTTCAGAAAATTTACCAAACCTGAAGGATGAAATGGAAAATCAAATACAAGAGGCTTACAGGAGCCCAAATGTACAAAATTAAAACAGATTCATATGAAGGCATATTATAATGAAAATTCTTAGCATACAGAATAAGGATAGAATTTTAAAAGCCACAAGACAAAAGAAAGCATCAGATTACATATAGGGGGATATCATTTCAGATATCAGCTGATTTCTCAACCAGGATCCTTAAGGCTAGGAGGTCCTAGAACAACATACACCAAGCTCTCAAAGAAACTGGATGCCAACCAAGGATTTTACATCCATCAAAATTAAGCTTCAGATTTGAAGATAAAATAAAAACTTTCCATGATGAACAAAAGTTAAAAGAATCCACAACTAGCCTGCACTATAGAACATTCTCAGCAAAATATTTCATGAGGAAGAAATGGAAAAAAAAAAAAGTAAAAAACCAGCAAAGGGAGGAAATACACTAAAGGAAGGACAATCAAAGGAGAAACTAAGTCAAATTAAAAACCAGAAATAAACCAAAATGAACACAAATATAAATCATATCTCAGTAATAACCCTGAATTTTAATAGAATAAACTCATCAATCAAAAGACAGACTGGCAGACTGGATTAAAAAACAGGATCCAACAATATGCTATCTACAAGAGAATTACCTCACAGGCGAAGACATCCACAGACTAAATGTGAAAGGATGGGAAAAAACATATCACTCACATGACCAGTGAAAACAAGCAGAGGTTTCCATCCTCATATCAGATAAAGTGGACTTCAAGCCAAAGTTAGAAGGGACAAAGAAGGACATTTCATACTGCTTAAGGGAATTATACATCAACAAGACATAACAATCATAAATATTTATGCTTCAAATAATGGAGTATCCATGTAAATCAAACAAACCCTTTTCAATTTTGAGAATAAAATAAACCAAAACACACTAATACTGGTAAACTTTAACACACCTCTCACTGCTGGATAGACATTCCAAACAAAACCTAAACAAAGAAACTGTAGAACTAAATAATACAATCAATAATTTGGAATTAATGGACATATATAGAATATTTCATCCATCTACAAGTTAATACACTTTCTTCTCAGCAGCACATAGCCCTTCTCTAAAATAGACCATACCTTATGCCACAAAGCAACTCTTAGCAAATGCAAAAAACAGAGATACTACCCTGCATTCTATCTGATCATAATGGAATGAAATGAGAAATTGACGATAAAATAAAAAATAGAAGCTATATGCTATTTAATGATGAATGAATAGCAGAAGAAATCCGAATTGAAATTTAAAAAACAAATGTTTAGAGGTAAATGAGAACTCCGATACAACATATCAAAATCTCTGGGACACTATGCAGGTAATGCTAAGAGTAAAGTTCATTGCATTGAACTCACACATTAAAAGAATAGAAAGTCAACAAATAAATGACCTAACTTTACATCTCAAAGCCCTAGAAAAAGAACAAATCAACACCAAAAGCAGAATACAGGAAATAATTAAAATCAGAGCTGAAATCAATGAAATTGAAACAAAAGACACAATTCAAAACATTGACAAAACAAAAAGCTGGTTCTTTGAAAAAATAAATAAAATTGATAAACCCTTAGTTACTCTAATGAAGAGAAAGAGAAAACTCAAATTACTAAAATTTGTGATGAAGAAAGAAATATCACAATGGACACTACTGAAACAGAGAAAATAATTAGAAAGTATTATGAAAATTTAGAATTATGGGATAGCATCAAAAGACCAAATCTAAGATTTATCGGGATAGAAGAAGGCACACAGTTTCAAACCAAAAGAATGCACAATCTCTTCAATGAAATAACATCAGAAAATTTCCCAAACATGAAAATTGAATTGGAAAAGAAAATACAAGAGGCTTACAGGACACCAAATGTACAAACTTAAAACAGATCTACACCAAGGCACATTATAATGAAAATGCCCAGCACACAGAATAAGGATAGAATTTTAAAGGCCGTAAGAGAGAGAGGAAGCAGATTACATACAGGGGGAGACCAATTTGGATCTCAGCAGAGTTTTCAACCCAGACCCTAGAAGCCAGGGGATCATGGAACAACATATACCAAGCTCTGAAAGAAAATGGATGCCAACCAAGAATCTGATATCCAGCAAAAGTCAGCTTCAGATTCATGATGAAATAAAAACCTTCCATGACAAATAAAAGTTAAAAGAATTTACAGCAAGAAAGCCCACACTACACAGCATTCTCGGCAAAGTATTCCATGTGGAGGAAATGATAACCAACAATGAAAATCTACAAAGAGAGGAATTACACTAAAGGAAAGGCCAATCAAAGGAGAAAGCAACTCAAGGTAAAAACCAGAAATAAACCAAAATGACCAGGATTACCAATCGTATTTCAATAATAACCCTGAATGTGAATGGCCTAAACTCATCAATTAGAAGACATAGACTGACAGAAAGGATTAACAAAAAGAAAAGACCTAACAATATGCCGCCTTCAAGGGACTCATCTCATATGAAAAGACATATGAGATGAGTCCCTTGAAGTATTGGGAAGTAAAAGGGTAAAAGGGTGGGAAAAAAAACGTACCACTCACATGGACCGTGTAAACAAGCAGGGGTTTCCAAATTCACATCAGATAAAGTGGACTTCCAAACACAGTTAGTGAAAAGGAATAAAGAAGGACATTTCATACAACAAGACGTAACATACATAAATATCTATACCCCTAACAATGGGGCATCTGTGTCCCATTGGACAGATCTGGACAGGTCTCCCATACAAAGCCTAAACAAGAAACTACAAACCTCAATCAAACACTCAATGATTTAGACTTAACAGACGGATATAGAGTGTTCCATCCATCAACGAGTGAATATACTATTTTCTCAGCAGCACATAGATCCTTCTCCAAAGTAGATCAAATGTTATGTCACAAAGCAAGTCTTAGCAAATACAAAAATATAGAGGTACTACCCTGCATCCTATCTGACCATAATGCAGTAAAATTAGAAATCAATGACAGATTAAAAATAGAACTACTCCAACACATGGAAACTAAATAATATGCTATTGAATGATGCATGGATAACAGAAGACATCAGGGAAGAGATAAAAAAAATTCTTAGAGGTAAATGAAAACTCCAATACAACATATCAAAATCTCTGGGACACCATGAAGGCAGTGCTAAGAGGAAACTTCACTGCATTAAGCTCATTTATTCAAAGAAGTAAAAGTCAACAAATAAATGACTTGACTCTTCATCTCAAAGCCTTAGAAAAAGAAGGACAAACCAACACCAAAAGAATTCTTAGAAGACAGGAAATAATTAAAATCAGGGCTGAAATCAATGAAATTGAAACAAAGGAAACAATTCAAAAAATTGACAAAACAAAACGCTGGTTCTTTGAAAAAATAAACAAAATTGACAAACCCTTAGCCACCCTAACAAAAACAAGGAGGGAGAAAACCCAAATTACTTAAAATTTGTGATGAAAAAGGAAATGTCATGACAAGACTCTGCTGAAATACAGAGGATAATTAGAAACTACTTTGAAAATCTATACTTTAGTAAAATAGAGAACATTGAAGATACCAACAAATTTCTAGAGCCAAATGACCGACCCAAACTGAACCAGGAGGTCATACACAACTTAAACAGATCAATTTCAAGCAAGGAAATAGAAGATGCCATCAAGAGCCTGCCAACCAAGAAAAGCCCTGGGCCAGATGGATTCTCAGCCAAGTTCTACAAGACCTACAAAGAAGAATTAATACCAAAGCTCTTCAAACTATTTCATGAAATAGAAAAGGAGGGAACCCTTCCAAACACATTCTATGAGGCGAGTATCGCCCTGATAACAAAACCAGACAGAGACACATCAACGAAAGAAAACTGAAATAGTATAAATCAAATGCACCTAAAATAAACAAACAAATAAATGTTATGTCCATCTACAACTAAAAAAAATATTAAAAATAAATAAATAAAACCTAGAACATATCTCTAGAATATTTCATCCAACAAAGGCAGAATTCACTTTCTTCTTTTCTGCTCATATAATATTTTTCAAATCTAATATATTTTAGGTCACAAAGTAAGTCTTAGTAAATATCAAAAAAGAAACTTATGTAAGTCTTTACATATTATCAGGTCATAATGCAATGAAATTTTAAGTCAATAGCAAGGGAAACTACGAAAACTACATAAATACATGGAAACTGAAGAAAATATTTCTGAACAATGAATGAGTCACAGAAGAAATCAGTAAAAACTAAGGAATTCTTAGAAACTAATAAGAACAGAGATACAACATACCAGAATCTCTGGGATACTATGTAGGCAGTTATAAAAGGAAAGTTTATAGATATGAGTAGATACAAGAAGAAACCATTCCAAAACCAGGATAAGGAAGAATTAATTAAGATGAGCACTTGAATTAATTACATAAGAGAATTAAAACAACACAAAAGATCAATATAACAAAGAATTAGTTCTTTGAACAGATAAAAAAGGATTGATTAACTCATAGTTAAAACTAACCAAAACAACGAAAAGACCCAAATTAATAAAATTAGAGATGAAAAAAGCAAATATCCCTGAAATCCATCAGGAACTATTTTGAAAACTTATATTCCAATAAATTGCAAAATCTAGAAGTAACAGACAAATTTACAAACACATACAACTTACAAAATTAAACCCAGTGGATACTGAAAATCCAAAGAGACCAATAACCAGGAATAAGATTAAGTATTAATAAAAAACCTTTCAACAATAAGCTCAGGACCAGAGGAATTTTCAGCTGAATTTTTTTCAGAACTTTAAAGAATTAATGCCAATGTTCCTCAAATTATTCCATGAAATGAAGGCATGGTGGGGGAGAGCACTGCCAAGTTCATTCTATGAAGGCAATATTTATTACCTGGACTCCAAAATAGATAAGGATATGTCAAGGAAAGAAATAACTCTGAAATAACTCTGAAACATAAATACAAAAATGCTTTTAAAATTAGCAAATCATATACAAAATCACATTTAGATTGTATAGCATGATCAAGTTGGTTTTGTTTATAGGGATGCAAGGATGGTTTGACATACACAAATCAATAAATGTTATTCACCATATATAGAATTAAGAACACAAATCACATGATCATCTCAGTAGATGCAGAAGAGCGTTTGGCAAAATTTAGTACCCAATCCGGATAAAAATACTGAAGAAACTAGGGACAGAACAAACTCAAAGCCAACATCACAGTAAATGGGAAAAACTAAAACCATTTCACCTAAAACCAGGAACCAGACAAGGATGAGCACTTTCACCAATGCTAGTTAATAGAGTACTTGAAATTGTAGCCAAAGCAGTTAAGCAAAAGAAGGAAATAAAAGGAAGACAAATAGAAAAAGAAGAAGTCAAATTATCACTATTTGCTAATGAAACTCTTTACTTAAAAGATTCCAAAAACTTCACTAGAAGATGTCAAGTAGTGATAAATTCAGGAAAATAGCAGGATATAAAATCAATATACAAAAAACAGTAGTTTTTCTACACACAAATAATGAATTTGCTGAAAATCATGATATCAAGAAAACAATTCCATTCATAATAGCCTCAGAATAAATAAATAGTTAATTAATTTTAAAAATAGCTGGGAATAAATCTAACCAAGGACACGAAAGATTTCTACAATGAAAACTATAGAACACTGAAGAAAAAAATCGAAGAAGACACTAGGAGATAGAAAGGCCTTCCATGTTCATGGATATGCAAAATTAATAGTTAAAATGGCCATATTACCAAAGCTGATCTACAGATTCAATATAATCCCCATGAAAATAACAATGGCATTCATCACATAACTAGAAAAATCAGTCCTAATATTTGTACAGAAGAATAGGAGACCCAGAATATCCAAAACAATTCTAAGCAAATAGAAAGATGCTGGAGGCACCACAATATCCCATTTCAAATTATGCTACAGAGCTATAGTAACAAAAACACCATGATACTGACATAAAGACAGACAAGTAATCAATGGAATACAATAAAAGACACACACATGAACCCACACAGATATAGTCACCTGATCTTTGACAAGGACATGAAAAATATATGTTGGAGAAAAGATAGCCTTTTAAATAAAAAGTCTCAGTGCTGGGGAAACCAGATATCCATATGTAGAAGAATTAAAGTAGGCCTATTTCTCACCCTGCACCAAAGTCAGCTCAAAATGGATCTAAGACATAGGAATTAGACCAGAAATTTTGCAACTGCTAGAAAAAAACATAGGGTCAGCACTCCAATATGCAGGTTCAGGCAACAACTTCCAAAACAGGACTCCAAAAGCTCAGGGGATGATACCAAGAATTAATAAAGGGGGCGTCATCAAATTCAAAAGCTTCTACACAGCAAAGGAAACAAGAGAATGAAGAGAGCCTATAGAATAGGAGAAAATCTTTGCCAGCTACTCTTCTGACAGAAGATTAATATTCAAAATATATAAAGAATTCACAAAACTTATCATTATAAAAACGAATAACCCAACCAATCCATAGGCAAATGAACTAATCAGCCATGTCTCAAAAGAAATATACAAATGGCGCACAAATATGAAAAATGTTCAACATTTTTAGCCATCAGAGAAATGCAACTACAAAGATTTTATTTAACTCCAATTAGAATGGCAATCAGCAATAATACATATAGTAATAAGTACATACTGGCAAGAATGTAAAGAAAAAGGAACACTATATACTCTTGGTGGGATTGTAAATTAGTATAACCACTGGGGACATTAGTATGGAGGTTCCTCAAAAGACTTAGAACCACCACATGACCCAGGTATACCACTCCTCAGTATTTATCTAAAGAATTAAAGTCAGAATAAGATATCAAGAAATGTATAACCTTTTTTTATAGCAGCACAATTCACAATAGCCACACTACAGAACCAACCTAGATGTCCATTAATGGATGAATATATAAAGAAAATGTGGTATATATGCAAAATGGAGTTTTAGTCATAAAAAACAATGGAATGATGTCATCTATAAGGAAATGGATGGAATTAGAGAACACCATATAAAATGAAATAAGCCAGACTCAGAAAGTAAAGAGTCCTATGTTGTTTTAGTCAGCTTTTTCACTACTGTGACTAAAAGATCTGACCAGAACAATTTTAGGGGAGGAAAAGCTGATTTGGTGGCTCACGGTTTCCGAGGTCTCAGTCCATGGATAGCCAAGTTCCATTCCTCAGGACTCAAGCTGAAACTGAATGTCATGGCAGAGTGTGTGGCAGAGGGAAGCAGCTCACATAATGATCCGTAAGAGGAGAGAGAAAGAGAGAGAGAGAGAGAAAAAGAGAGACTCCACTAGCCTGATACAAAATATATACCTCAAAGCCACCCCCCAATGCCCCACCCCCTCCAGCCACACCCAACCTGCCTTCAGTCACCATTCAATGAATCCCATCAGGGATTGATTCATTGATTAGGTTAAGGATATAGCCCAATCATTTCTCCTCCAAATCTTCTTGCATTGTCTCACACATGAGCTTTTGGAGGACACATTACGTCTAAACCATAACATACATTTTATCTCATATGTAGAAGTTAGAGAAAAAAGTGAAGAAAAGTGAACACTTAAAAAAAGAAGAGAGACTAGCAGAGTACAGGAAGGAGGAGGGGAGGAAGAGGGGAGGAAAAGGGGAGATGAAATTGACCAAATTGTTATGTGCATGTATGAATATATCACAACGAATCCCACTAGTATGTATGATTGATTATGTGTTAGTTAGCTTTTTGTCACTGCGATCAAAATACCTGACTGGAATAAATTAAAGAAGAGGAAGTTTATTTTGGCTAACAATTTCAGAGATTTAGTCCATGGTTGGCAGACTCCATTGCTCTGGGCCCAAGGTGAGACAGAACATCACAGAGAAAGGGCATGGCGGAGGGAAACTGCTCAGGACTTGGTTACCAGGAAGCGGGGGTGGGAGGATGCAGGGAAGAACCCTTCAAGGGTACTGATCCCAGTGACCTACCACCTCCAGCCATGCCCCACCTGTGTATAGTTACCACCTAGTTACTTCATTTAAACAGGATAGACTACTTAGGTTACAGCTTTCATAATCCAATCATTTACCACTGAACATTCCTGCATTAACACAGGAGCTTTTGGGGGAAAACTCAGATTCAAACTAGAACAAAGTATAATACAACAATAAAAAATTAAATAATAGTTGACAGACAGAAATTGACTCCACAATTATAAAGGGAGAGTTAACACATACTAAAATTTCAGTAATTACCATAACAAATACATACAGATATATACACAAAAATCATTAAGGGAAAAGATTTTAACAACAGCATTAACAAAATTTACTCAATAGACACATGTAAAGCATCACACCCATCAAATTCACACACACACAAAGAGCATTTTAAAAAAAATTACTACACTCAAGGCAAATACTAACAAGTTCCAATTCAATTCATAACATTTTGATGGTGGTTACACAGTGGTTCACTTTTCATTTATTCATTGAATTGTCCATATATCTTACATACATATGAACTATATTTCACAATAAATTTTTTAAAATGCTAATTGATCTATAACATTTACATACATACTCATCTATTTTTTTCCAGTTTTTCACAACTTATTCCACAGCAACAGAACCTTCAAGAAAAAAAGATGAAGTCAGTATGCTTCAACAGGAACCAATAAGGCAAGATTCAAGATTCAAAGTTCCACTAAAATGAACCCTGAAGTACTCTAGTAGCTTCCAAAACTTATAAATCCAGGCATATTGAAAGCCATTCTCAAAGCAGTATTTATACATAATCAAATCATCCTAGTGCAGAACTGCAAATAACAAGAGTATGCTATCTGCCTGTATACAACTGAAATAGTAAAAATCTAAATTAAAAATACTTTCAATATTGATGGGCTGGGATTGTGGCTCAGTGGTAGAGTGCTTGCCTCTCATGTGGGAGGCACTGGGTTCGATCCTCAGCACCACATATAAATAAATGAATAAATAAAGGTCAATCAAGAACTTAAAAAAAATTTTAAAAAAATACTTTCAATATTGACAATATCAGAAACAGGCGCTTATGCCAACTGCCAAAAGTAGCTCTATGGTAAATTTGTCCCATTAGCCATCCATTTTAGTCAAACACCAAACCAACGATTCAAAGTAATCATTTTTGTTGCCAACTTGGAGATAAAACAAATACCTATCAATTAAACTTTGTAAATAGGGGATTTATAGTTAAATGGTTAAAAATTAATATTTCAGGACATAAAAATAACGTATCCTCAAACATATTTAAAGTGATACATGCCAGATGTGCCCACAGTCCCAGCTACTTGAGAGGCTAAGGCAGAACTTCTTGAGCCCAATTGTCCAAGTTGGGAAACAGACAGCCCTACCTCAAAAACAAAAACAAAAACGGATTAAAACCATGGTCTTAAAAACATCAAGATGAACTATTTAATTAAAATGTGTTCTGAAATTAGTAAGACTAGTGCATTAATTATCCATTATCTCACCCAGAATTCTATGTAAGAAGTTTAAGGAATGCAATCCCCTGGTGGTAGAAGGTGGAGACTATCTTAAATCTGCATCTGTTTAACAATCAGGGAAGACTGGCCTGTAATTCCAGCAGTTCAGGAGGCTGAGACAGGAGGATCACAAGTTCAAGGCCAGCCTCAGCAATTAAGGGAGGCCAAAGCAACTTAGACCTTGTCACAAAAAAACAAAAAAAAGGGGGCTGAGGATATAGCTCAGTGGTAAAGTACCTCTGGGTTAAATCTCCAGAATCTGCCCTCTCAAAAAGCAGGAAGAAAGAAAAACATCACTGATAGTGATTACCCCCAAGTCTCTCATTAATTTAAGCATGTCTAAATATATACTAAATTCACTTCTATAAGCCATCTAAAAATAGAAAGTGGTAGCTGAAAATATTAACTTAGTATTCAAAGAAAATTTTTGAGTAAAAGGGAGGGAGTTCTGGTTAAGAGAAGAGACATACTTAAGGAAGAGAAGATCTTCATCCTGGGCTGGGTTAGTGTCACAGTTGAAACTTCAGGGGCCAAACCTTTGACTATTGCTTCTCATATCATGAATACATTCAATCAGGCAGAGAAAATTCAATCAAACCATGTCAAAATGAGCAATATCTAACTCAAAATATTGCCAAAACATATACATTTTGAACAATTTTACTCAAAGTGTCCCAAGCTGTTTGGATATCATACTTTCCTTTTCTAGTCTTTTTTCAATATCAAAGAGTTCATATTCTTTCTCAGTTTTTCCTTCTCTTTTGCTCTTCATATTTAAAGGGACAGAAGAAATTAGGAGCCATCAGAAAGTTCAGAAGTCTCAAAATAGTCTCTCCAGAGATAAAACTGGTAAAAAGCAAAGACTGTTCACAGACTTTAAATTCAACTCCAAAACACTGTAACACATGTTGCTTAATACTATTATGTATTTTTACTTATCCAATATTGCTCACATCAGCTATTGATTTCACCAACAATCAATGGGCTAAGAGTTGGACACAATTTTTGAATAGAGCAGGGGGTCAAACTGAGGCCTAAAGCCCAAATCCAGCCCACATACTGTGCTAAAGTAATTAATTAGGAGGCCATTAGGCTTTGATGGCTCAAGAGCCTTGGTTCTCATGTAAGGAAAATCAAACCCAACTCAAAGTAAGCAATAAAATGAAATTTAAGCTTAACCAATTGGAAATTACCAACTAAGCAGTAGTGGCACACACCTATAATCCCAGTTACTGGAGAGGCTGAGGCAGGAGGATTTCAAGTTTAAGACAAGCCTGGGCACCTTGGTGAGACACTGTGTGAAAATAAAATTTTAAGGGCTGGGGATGTTATTCAGTGGCAGATATTTGCTCAGCATGCACAAGGCTCTGGGTTCAATCACAGTATCAAAAAA
>PVHX01022517.1:0-10087 GCA_004024805.1 Geosciurus inauris | reverse complement strand
CATGAATTCCTGAAAGCTCAAGCAGACTCTAGAATTTCACGTTTATCTTTTTTTTTTTAATATTTTTTTTTAGTTGTAGATGGACACAATATCTTTATTTATTTATTTTTATGTGGTGCTGAGGATTGAACCCAGTACCTCATGCATGCGAGGTGAACGCTATACCACTGAGCTACAATCCCAGCCCCCGTTTATCTTTTAATAACTGTTTTTGTACAGTCTGTGAGTTAGGAATGGTTTTTATATTTTTAAAGGGTTGGAAAGGAAGGAAGAGAAGGAGACATGAAATGAGGAAGGGAAAGAAAAAAAGAATGAAGACAATATGCAACAGAGACTGTTTGGGGCCTGCAAAACCTAAAAATAAACCAGTAGTCCTAGCTTTGCATGGTACTGCACTAACTGAAACTCCAAAGTGAGGACTGCCTGTATTTAATATCTTGCCTTTTACAGAAATAGAGAATATGCAAATGACCAATAAATACATGAAGAAATGTGCAATGATATTAGGTTATTAGGGAAATTAGGGGGAAACCCCAATGTGATAGCAATATATACCTATCAGAATGGCTAGCATAAAAGACAACATGAAGTGTTACAAATATTTGGGGGCAAAAGAATTCTCACACACTCCTAATGGGAGTGTAAATTAACATAATTTGAAACACTTTTTGGTGGTATATTCCACAGACACACATCTGCATAGGCTATATAACACAGCCATTTTACTACTAAGTATATACCGAACATTTTACTACCAAGTATATACCCATCAAAGTACTTATAAAACATCATAGCACCCCTACTGGTAGTAACCTAAAACTGAGTGTAATAATATACTATATGAAAATGAAAAAACTACTGCTATATAACCCATATAAATCTCACAAATACAAAGCTGAGTTGGAAGCCACACTTGCAGGACTATATACTATATGACTCTTTTAATATAAAGTCAATAATAGCTGAAACTCAATAATGTTAGAAGTTGAAATAATGGTTACCTTTGCTAAGCTGACACCACAAAGCAGAGCTTCTGGGATGCAAGTGCTGTAATGTTCTTTCTTGATCTAGGTACTGGAGACAGGAGTATGTACACTCTGAAAATTCAATGAGCGGTACACATGATTCAGACACTTCTTTGTTTATTATACTTTTTAAAATAAACACAGATATTTCTATGAACTCTATGCCTTTCAAGGAAAATTGTGTACATCTTCCATTCCCTTTTCTGATTTGCCATCATTACCTCTCTCCAGCAAGACAATTTCTACTACTTCACATTGAAAAATTGGTTTTGTTTTAATTAATTTTATTAGTATATTATTGCATATGATACCCAATGATTATATAACTATCAGGTTAGGTTAGTTCCATCCCAGACCCTAACAGGAAACTTTACAAAGAATAACTTATGATAGTATGTTAAAGTTATATGGGAAAGAAAAAAAAACATCCTTGAAATGCAGTTTTGTTTGACCTCTTGTTTTGGCTTACCTTTATCTACTGCTGTGATTCAACCTCCATAAAATGCTCAAAGGAGCTTTTCAAAAAGCTTGTTCTTGAGGAAAGTTGTTTCTTTCCACTATCCCTGTCTAATCATGAATCTATCTTGTGTTTATCCAATTCCTTCCATCCACAAGGCTTAAAGTACTTCGCAAACACTGTCGGGAGGTGTCACCTTCCAGTTAAAGAAATATGGGCCTTTGGACGTCATGAACCGAAAGAACTCTAACAGTATCTTTGTACAGCGCGGCTCGGCGCACTTAAAGAAGCACCGGATTGTATTCTTACTCACACTTACACAATTGTGAAAACCAAAATATGAAAACGATTCAAGTGCCTGTCAAGGGCGCAGAGTAAATCAGAGGCTGAACCGTGACCAGAACCCTCAAACTCCCGGGGGCTTAAGGGAAAAGCAAACAAAAACCCTACACTTTTGAATAAATGCTCAGCTGCTGAAGTCCTGTAATAGCAAAGAAAGAGTTGTCACCTGAGAATCCCAGGACGCTGACCTCTGAGAATGCCCCATCACTCCTGGGCGCACGGGACCAGCATTCACTGGGTGCGGATTCCGCGCGGCCCCTTCTGTTTCTCCAAGGAAGCAGCGGCCGGAAATTCCAAGGCTGGTTTCTGCCCACCCGGATCGTTCTCCAGTCGCCCAAACCTCCCCGCCACCCCGTTTACCTGGGATGCGCGAGGCATTACTCCGGGAGCCGACTGGGAGCACTCTCTCAGAGTTTCTCTGGCGGGATGCGCAACCACCACGTCAGTCAACACTGCGGGCTCTGAGGCTCGGCCCGGGTGCGCGCGTACCCAAACGATCCAGCGGGGCGGGGCGCTGGAGGAAGGGAGAGCCAGCCAGCCAGCCAGCCGCACGCCGCGCGCGAGGGCCCGCGGAGACCAAGGCGGCGAGCACCGGGCATGCGCAAGCCGCTCCGCCGGGGCGCGGGGCGGGGCCTCTCTGCAAACGAGAGAGCTTGGCAAGTCTTCCTAGGAGTCGCGCGAGGGCGGACAGCGGGGGAGTTGTGATTGTGGGGTCCAAGACCACTGGTGCGTTCCGGAAGAGCAAAATATTGCCCCGACAAAGCCTAATCTGGTTGGAGGAAGGAAAACATGTGGTTAAAAACGCGACATGTGGGCTCAACCTTAGCGTTGGGAGGCTTAGAGAGACTTGGCAGAACTGTGTGATTGTGTGGCTTGAGGGGAGAGAGTGTGGGAATAGCGGGTGTGGTGGAGGAGGCGGGCCTGTTGCCAAGTGAAGGTCGAATGAAAAGGACAAGAGCGAGCAAAAGTGATGCCTAGGTCCTGGCCAAAGAACGCTTAAGGCTAAAATTTTGGATCTGGTGACTTTCTTAAGTCATGGAAGGAGATCTGAATTCTCACATACAGTATGTGGATTCAGAGAATGTTCAGCCTTCCAGAATTTAAAAAAACGACAACAAAAAACAATTCACCTGCCACCCTGTTGAAAAAAGAAATAGAAAGCCAAGGATGTCTTTAATTGTAGAATAAGAGTAAAAAAGAGTTTTATCAAGATCCGTATAATCAGCTGTTAGTAATTCAAATGTGTTCCACAGGTCAGGATTGCTTTTATAAATATTGCATTAGCTCTTGTTACTCATTAATTTGTTGGACACAAAGTATTTATTCAGAACATACTATGTGCCAGACACACTTCTGGTTGCTGGATGAAGAATAATTTTTTAAACATATCTCCAGAGAAGAAGAAAAAGTGTTGATGGACCCCCAAGTTAGTGGTTAAATTTAATGAGAGGAACTCAAGACTTTAGTAAGTGTAAAAAGAGAGTGAAAGGGGGATATAAATTGGTTGGAACAAAAGAGGTTAAAATACTAACATCATTTTGTGATTTATATGGTAAAGAATAAACAGTAGGAGGTTTGTTACAGATTCAGCCTTGAAGTATTTTGATTGTTTTTTGTTTTTGTTTTGTTTTTGCTTTACATCAGGGTTGAATCAGATATTTGTGGACACAACTATAAAAATTAGGAGACACAAAAGAGGGGCTGTAAGTTTGTCAGAACAGACTCAATCAAGAAGGATATTATAATCAGGAAAAATGACTTTATTTGATTTGGTTAGTGCCAAATTGGTTAGTGTCATTGAAAAATGACATTATTTGATTTGATTAGTGCCAAATCAAATAATGTGTAAAATAAAGAAGGGAAAGATACTTTTCTTACCTCAGAAATAAGGGGGCAAGGGTTTAGAAAATTGACACCAAATAATAAATTAGGGTAAATTTAGAGAAAGTGATAATAGCTTTGCTTGGGTAAAGATTCATTTTGCCTCATGTTTTGAAGCCCATTTCCTGAATTTTTAAAGTCTCAAGGGTAAAGGGAAAAAAAAACTATTTTCTTTCAGTAACCTGTTTTTTCCTTCTTTCTCTTTTATGGGATGTGTCCAAACATTAGGCCTAATTTTCCCTTATCCCATTTCCAACTTAGGTATTCATTAACACTGTTTCTGCAACTTTTTATACCACAATAGCTAATTTTTCCCCACTCCCCTTCCCCACTATTCCTACCCACATTCACACATTTCTCCATTCTCCATCCTGCTAATAGTTGCCTGACAAATGGCTTTGGATGACTTTGGGTGAGGAAGTTTAAAGTCAGAGAAGGACAGAATCAGGGAAAATCGGAGGAGGTAATGTCTGACTCCTTGAGGTATGGTTAGAACTTAGCAAGGTGAAATAGGGTAGTAGAGGTGCAGAGAAAATAGAATTCTTTGCAGAGGAATCAATATGGAAGTAAGATACTTTGGGTAATTGTAAACACTTTAGGATTGCCACAGTATGGAATTCAAGATGAAAAATGGAAGTGAGGTTGTAGAGATTATGAAGTATTTCATTTTAGTATTCTGGTTTGATTCTATAGTTAATAGGAATTAAAAATTAAATGATATGATATAGTCAGATTTTTACTTTAGATAAATCATTCATCAATTTGGAAGATATATTTCAGAATCAAAATTCTCAAAGTAGCAAGCTTATTTAATCCAAGGTTAAAATGATAAAATGTATGCAGTAGAGCAGGATAAATGGAAAAGGATGAATTAAAGAAGTAGGAAGTAAAGTTTGCAGATTTCAGTAACAATTGAGAGGAAGTTCTTGATGGTATTAGAAGAACAAGTGAATAAGAAAGTTCAGTTTTGGACAGAATGAATTTGAGTCATTTGGGTAATATTTAAGGGGGATTTTTCAGCAGATGTATAATTTCATATGCAAGGATGTGTTCTGGACTGGCCTGGAGATAAAAATATTAACAGTAATTAACAGTGATTATTAAAGCTACTATTAAAATTTTGAAATTCAGTCCCATAACATTCTTATCCATCATGTAACCCTTTTATAAACCACCTATCTAAAAGATCAGAATTCTTTTTTTAACTGACTTTTTTTTTTTTTTTTTTTAATGCAGTACTGGGGATTGAACGCAGGGCTTTGCACTTGTCAGGTAAGCACTCTGCTACTGAGTTATACCCCAACTCCAGCAGATTTATTTATTTATTTTGGTGGTAGTGGGAAAAGACTTATTTTTCAAAGCAGTTTTAGGTTTATAAAACATTGAACAGGTTGTACAGAGTTCTCATATATTCCCTTTAGCCCCCACGATTCCCACTGTTATTAACATCATGCATTAGTATGGTATATTGGTTACAATTGATGAACTAATACTATTATTAAGTAAAGTCCATGGTTTACATTAGGGGTTACCCTTGGTGTTGTACTATGGAGTTCACCAACTGTATTATAATGTGTCCATGGTTATAGTATTTTCTAGTTGTCTAGCTCCATCTCCTGTGTATACTGGACCTATCAGGGGCTCCAGCTTTTGAAAATATCTTTTCTAACTTTGTCTTCTGTTCTTCGCTAATTATTCTAGAGTTTAATTTCTCAGGAGGCTTACACCCTCCTCAGCAGGAGGAACAACCCCCCAATGAGATGCTAGCTGTCTCCCCATAGGACATCTTAGTTTCTTCCAAGTTTTAGCAATTGTTAATAAGGTTACTATGGACATCCATGTGCAATTATGGACATAAGTGTATAATTCATATGGGTAACTACCAAAAGTTCAATTGCTGGATCCTATGGCAAGCCTGTGTTTAGTTTTATAAGAAACTACCATACTGTCTTTCAGAGTCAACATACTAATTTCATGCCCAGCAGAATTTATAAGAGTTCTTATTGCTCCATACCTCCAGTGGTTTGGTTTTTAGGTACTCTCAAAGATGTATGGTGGTATTTCATTTCTTCAGATTCAAAACTCATGAGGTAGACCAAGCTTAATATATTCAAAGTCAGAAAGATTATTATGTTGGATCAGAATAGGTGTAAGGCAAGATAGGACAAGACAAATACATGAGGCATATCATTCATATAGACCCTGTAAAGGCAATAATAAGTTTGATTTTGTTCTTAATGCAACTATTTTTTGGTTAGAACTATTGGATATATGCCTATGATTCCAGCGGCTCAGGAGACTGAGGCAGGAGGATTATGAGTTCAAGCCAGCCTCAGCAATTAGCAAGGCACTAAGCCGCTCAGTGACACCCTGTCTCTAAATAAAATACAAAACTGGGCTGGGTATGTGGCTCACTGGTCAAGTGCCCCTGAGTTCAATCCTGGTACCTCCCCCTGCCCACCACAAAAAAAAGTGGGTTTGGGAGAAAATAGGTGGTGAGGACATAGCAAATGCTACACAGTCGATTGTTTTGATATTTCTGTGATAAACAACAGATAAATGGTATAATAGTACGTTTTCTAGGCAACAGACATTGTACTTCTTTTCCTCCCATTAACAGAATTCCAATTTTATTGCTGGTAAACATCTATTGTTCTCAAAGAAGACTAAGTACCCTGCTCCCTATCTCAAAATTAGCCTTATTCCCTTATATTAACTCTGGGATTCTTTTCCTGGTGATAGGACTATGGGTGGCATACAATCTATTTCTAGCTAATGAAATATATTATAATGGAAAGTCAAGTGGAGGACTATCTTTCCAGCATAAACCCAGCCTTATGAAAAGAAAGCTTCTGCCTCTGACCTTTCTGTTTGGGATGTTGGAATGAAGCCATGAGACTTGGTGGCCATCCTGATCATCAAAATGGAGAGTAAAGAGCTATTATGCTTAGGATGGCACCTGGAAGAGAAGGGAAAAGATTTGGTTTGTAATGATATTGGTAAGCTGCTGTACCAGGCTTGGACTGCCTACTCTAACTTCTTCTATGTGAGATTAAAAGAAAACTTATTTAGTCTCTTGTGATTATATTTTCTGATATATGGAGCTAAAAGCATTCCTGATAGATACCACTATCTATCAGGTGGCCACTATAAACCAGAAATACTTTCAACCCCAGTTAAAATATTGATGTCCAGTGTTCTCTGTCCCAGCTTTTGATCATTTGGTGTGGAGTGGAGAGGTAATTGGTATTTTTTTAAAAAATTCACCAGATGACTATACAGAAGAAATATTGTCTTGTTATTTAAGATATAAGATATTAGAGCTTATTTGTACATTGATGAGCCTCATCAGATAGAAAGTGAAAAGATGATATGGGATTTCATATCATTTATGATTAGTAGAGAAGGGTAAATGTATAACAAAACCTGTGGGAATAGACTTTTTCATTATTTATTGAAGTAAATTTTGCATAACATTTTAAAATTAATAATTCAGTGGCATTTAGTACATTTACAATGTTGTGTAACCATCATCTCTATAAAGTGTCAGAGCATTACCCCTCTGTAGGTTGTCAGAATCTAAATGGAGTCACTTGTGTCCAACCCTAACGAAATAAAGAAACAGGAGGTTAGGAAGGAGGGCCCTCTTACATGCATGCCTATGATAAAAATTTTTTCAAAGACTCCCTTGCAGGCCTGTAATAACTTTTTTCAAGGACTCTCCAAATTACAGCTTGCTATGTAGGAGTCACAAGAACAGATAGCTGGATGTACAAGAACACTTGCCTGATACATTGTCTCCACTAAGGAACTGTTTGTTTGTTTTTTAAAAAAAGAACATGTACTTCGTTTTCCCTGTAAAAAGTTTCCTCTTGGGCTGGGGTGGTGGCTCAGTGGTAGAGCACTTGCCTAGCATGCATGAGGCACTGGGTTCGATTCTCAGCATCATATACAAATAAATGAATAAAATAAAGGTATTGTGTTCATCTATAACTAAAAAAAAATAGTTTAAAAGAAAGTTTCCTCTTTTCTCAGTCTACCTGCATATTCCCATGGTCCACTAAAGCATGTGTATCCCAGATTATAATCCTCTACTAACTACTGAATGAGTAACAACAGACTGAGAGTCTGTTGTTATTTAGGTTGGATACCCCATAAACCTGACACCCTTTAAGCAGTTAGTTATTCTCCTTTCCACCCTCTTCCTCACCCCCACATCCTGCTTTCTGTCTTCTTGGATTTACCTATTTGGATATCTCATATAGATGGAATCATACAATGTGTGATTTTTTTGTGTCTTGATGGAATAGATATTTTAGAATCACAAGTAATTTTTCCCATTTTAACAGGAGAAAAAACCAAGAATGTGAGTATACATAGAAAAAGATGAGGGAATGTCTATCAAGTAATGATAGAAGAGAGCATAGGATGAGAACTCCAATACTTAATAGGTAGAGAAGGATAAGCCTTTAAAGGTGACAAAGGAAAGAGCAGTCAGAAAAGGAGAAAGATACAAATCTTAATGGGTAGTACTATATATCAAAGAAAGAAGAGTCAGCTGTAGAATGCTGCTTGACTGATCCAGCAAGATAAGGGCTTGAAAAAATGTCTATAGAGGAAGAAACAAAAGCTAAAGAGTCTGACTTTTTAAATAATGGCTGGGTATGGCAAAGTCAGAACTAAAACCCAGTTTGAGGTCCTCATTCTCTATTGCATTACCCTCAGTTCTGGTTTCTCTGTGTCATGACTCTCATGATGGGCCTATATTTTCTTAGATTTTTCCCCTGAAAATACCTTTAAAAATCTTATTGTCAGCATTGTCAAAGAAACCTCTGCTTCTTTTTAACTTGGTCTTTACTGATGCTTTGATTGGAAACACATACCCATTTTCATATTTTAAATGTGATTTTAATATTAAGTAGTGGAGTATAAAGTGCAGGGTACATATCTCATCCTGCTTATGCTAAACCCCTGATTAAAAGCTTTTGATAGTTACTATCCTACCCTAGAGGATGACATCTAAACTTCTAAGGCTTCTCAATCTGACCATAGCCTATATTCTAGCCTCAGATTTGGCTAACTTCTTAAAAAAATGAGAATGATTCCTAGTCTAATGAAATGTTCAGATTTTTACTGCACTACTGTGCATCAAATGACTTCTGTGTTTTTCTTATTTCTTTTTGTTTCTTAGTCTCCTCATAGTCATTGAGTAGTTGTCACTTAATATTGTGCCTAACACTAGAATGTGCAGAGAGGTAAATCGGTAAAAAGTTCTAAAACATCTATGTGTCTCAGTGGCATCAGGATGGTATAACAGGAGACCCAAGAAATTGGTCCCTCCAGTGAAGCTTTTGGGCTAGCAAGAATTATTAGAATCAGTTCTTTTGGAACTCTTAAGATCTAGTTGCATAATTGCAGTGTCTCTAGGGAGTGTGAATATGGCTGGTGAATTTCAGTTTTGCATAGCAGCATCATTCCCCCTCACCCTTAGTCTCATGGCAGGAGACCTTGGAGATAGTGGGCTACATTCCTGGAAGAGATGGCTTGTAACAAAGCAGACAATAAGGACTTGATCCTCCAAAAATCTGGGTTGTGCATGTTGATCTGTCTTGTGGGCCATTGAGGGACCAGACAAAAAAAGAAAGAATGAAGAAAAATAAACAAAGCTAAGAGACCTACAGCATCAGGATTATCAATTTATGTATCACATAAGTCCCAGGAGAAAAGAAATGTAAAGATGTGGAAAGATTTCAATGAGTAATGGACAAATTCTTCCCAAATTTGATAAACCTTGTTAGAATCCCTGCCCCACCGCCAGTCAAATTATTCTATGTTAAAGCCCTAACCCTATAGGGCTTTATTTTTTTAAGTGTGACTGTATTTTGAGAAAAAGCCTTTAAGGAGGTAATTGAAGTTAGATGTAGCAATAAGGGTGGGGCCTTAATCTATTAAAGTTAGTGTCCTTGTAAGAAGAGGAAGGGACACTAGAGATCTTTCTTTTCATGCATACATTGAGAAAAGGCCATACATGTGAAGTCATAGTGAGAAGGTGGCCTTCTGAAAGCCAGAAAGTGAGGCCTCCTTAGAAACCAACTCTGCTGACAATTTTTCATGAACCAATAGCTTCAAGAACTGTGAAACAGTACATTTCCATTGTTTAAGCCAGCCAGTTGATGCTAGTCTGTTATGGCATCATGATCAAACTAATAAAAACCTACACATCCATGAAGCTTGACAATAAGAGACTCACACTGAGGTTTATTAAAATCAAACTATCAGCGGGGTACGGTGGTGCAAGCCTGTAATCCCAGCACTTAGGGAGGCTGAGACAGGAGAATCGCGAGTTCAAAGCCAGCCTCAGCAATGGTGAAGCGCTAAGCAA
>PVHX01022516.1:0-27554 GCA_004024805.1 Geosciurus inauris | reverse complement strand
CATCCATCCACCTATCCATCCATCCATCCATCTACCTATCCATCCATCCATCCATCCATCCATCTATCCAGCCAGCCAGCCAGCCAGCCATCCATCTATCCACTGAAATGATGCCTTTGAGCACAGACTATGAGCCCCCATTCCAGCCCTGGCCCACAGAGTGGGAAGTCCAGACACAAACTCCAGGTGAGGAAGCTGCCTCACCTCTCCTGGCAGCGGCAGTGCTGTCACTCCTGCTCCATAGCCCACCCCTCACTCCTAGCCGCACCTTCCCAGGCTCCACCCAGGTCTCGCCTGTCCTCCTCCATGTTTGTGTTTCCATATGTGCTCCCTCCTCCTCACAGAGTCACTGGACCTAGGGCCCACCCTTGTCCAGGACTTCAATCTGTGGGGACCTGGATCTTCAAAAATAAGGTCACACACTGAAGTCTGAGGGCACTTTTCACCCCATCGCAGGCTTTGAGGGTGCTCTAGCCTCCTCAGTGCCTTCCCAAGTTCTTCCTGGCACCCCACGCATATGTTTCTTGCCTGGTTAAACCCGTCATGGTGTTTGCTTCCTGGAGGCCCTGGGCTAACACATTGAGAGGCTGGAGCTGCTCCAGGGGTAGGGACAGGAAGACTGGGTGGCCCATAGCCAGCAGCTTCAGTCCCTGGAGGATGAGACTGGCTACTGTATCTGTCAAGGAACAGGAGGCGGCCAGGTTGAGCCAGGCGTCTGGTTCTGCCAGCTGAGCAGGGAGCTGCGGTCACTCAAGTGGGACCTAGGAGGGGAGCAGGCTTGGGGGAGGAGGAGGGCCTGAGGCTAGGGTGCTGAGCCCTAGCCCCACACAGGTGAGGTCCATCAGGTGTCCTGGGGCTCAGGAATCATTGTGGGAGGCTGGCCTGGCCCCGGACCTATGGTGCCCTGACCCAGGTAGTACAGAGGTGGGACCCCTTAGCCTGGTGCTTGGGGTAGGGGGGCATGCTGAGGGCACGCTGAGCACACACTGAGCAAGTGGGGCATGTGGGCAGCACAGGAGCAGAGAAGGGGTCGGGCCATGGGGAATGGCCGGGGGACTGCACGAGACCCCTCAGGTTTGTAGCACCCCTGCCCAGCGGGGGAGAAGCATGTAGCTGAGTTGGCGGCCACAGGCCTGGAGCTAGCCACAGAGGGCACGGGCACCCCAGCCTTCTTTGAGTCTGATTCCCCAGAGCAGGAGGGAAAGAGCTCCTGAAACAGAAACCACAGGTCCCACGCTATCCCTGTCCCGCCCTGGGCAGGGGAGGACTGGGATCCAAGCCTTGGTCAGTTTTAAACAAATCCACCCTTTGCCTGCTCTCCCCACCAGGCCTTTCCAAATCATTTGATGTAATTCATCTGAGGCTGATGTCACCCTCCCACCCCTGCGAAAGGTCCCTTCCCAGCCCCTGCTCCCGGGCCCAGGCCTCCTCCCTCTGTAGCAGGAGTTCCTAGATGCTGGGGAAGTGGTGAGGCTCCTTCCTTTTCCCCACAGCTCCGTGAAGACTGTGTAGTTCTTGGAAGGGCTCCAGGTGCTAAAGAAGGACATCCTAGCTCCTCCACCCTGGGGTCAGCCTGGCTCTGGCCTTGCACAGGAAGAGGGACAGAGCTCAGGTGACACTCAGGGTGGGGGAGGGGTTTGCGGCCCAGGCCTGGCTTCCTCAGGCTGGTCTCCCAGCATCACCACTTACCTGATAGGGTCCAGGCAAGGCCAGACCCTCCGCTGTGGGGTGGCGGTGGGACCACCTTCCTGGGCTGTTGGGAAAGTGTGCCCTTGCCAGCACTGGCCCCCTGGCCCCTCCAGGGCAGGGGCTTTGAGTCCCGAGGATAAACCCCTGTCTTGGGAATGTGTTTTGCAGGGATGGTGGCTCTTCCAGTCAGCTTTGTGAGTGTCCCTCTGTGTTCCAGGGACACCCTCCCCATCTCTGCTCCTCTTGCTGGGTGCTGTGTTTAGCTAGGGCCTTGCCCTGAGGCCTGTGTAGACGAAGAGGCTCCCCTGGCCTCACTGCCAACATCTGCCTTGAGTGGGGATGCAGGACACAAAGGGTGTTTGTGCTGAGAGCCAACAGAAGGAAGGCCGCGAACTGTCCCGACCAAGCACACCGCCCTGGGCCAGGGAGCTGCAGACTTCCCTGCAGGCCCCTCTCATAATGAGCTCTCAGCAAGGGCGTCCTGAGACCCCTGCCCCTGGTGGGGGACAGGGCCCATGCAGAGGAGGCCCCAGCCGGGGGAGTCAGGACAGGAGGGCTCTGGACACACGGGAAGAGCACTGCCTTGGCGGGCAGCCACCTGGACAGCGCAGTGCACACATCTCTGCTTCAGGGATTATTGCTGGGTGCTCTTGGCCACACCGTCATGTGTGTAGGCATGAAGTACTGAGCCCAACTCAGAGGGCACTCGGCATCAGTGTCCTCATCCCTACATCCACCCCTCACCACTGCTGCCCTCGCCAGCCCTGACCAGAGCAGCAGGACCAGCGGCCAGAGGTGCCTGGCTTTGGCCTGCAGTGGGCACTGGGTCAAAACCCATGGTCCACTTCCCACTTCACGACAGTGTCTCACGGCTTGTGTGGCCATCTCCCCCATCTTGCAGCCAGGGAGTGGCCAGGTCTTTCTGCCTCCAATGGCAGTGCCCTTTCCACGGGGCACCTCGTGAGTTGTGCTCACAAGATGGGCTAGGCTGGGCCGTGAGTGGGAACCAGGGAAGGGTCACATCAATTATTAGAGTGGAAGTCCGAGGACCTGGGCCTGTCCAGAGGCAACGTGATGAGGCCCTGAGAGGCACGAGGGACACCTCCCCAGCCAGCGGCGGAGTGGGAGGCGGGTGAGAGAAGGCTCCTGGATGAGTCAATGGAAGGCCAGTGAGAGTTATCTGTGGAGGAGGGCACGGCGTCCCGGGCAGCAAGAACAGCTGGTGCAGAGAACAACCCTGAATAACCCTGGGTAGTCGGAACTCCCCTCTGGGCCCCTGAGCAGGGTTGGCAGCTGACACTTCTGGCTTGTTTTCTGCTGGTTGTCTATTTTCACGGGTCTTGATTCCCAGTCCGGATGAGCTGAGACGGTTCTCGCATCTGTCCCCTTCCGCCCGCCCAGCACACCGCCCAGGCAGACCACAGCTTCCTGCCTTTCTTCACACAGAGGAGGACAATGCTGAACATGAGTGTCGCTGCCCGGCGGCTGTGCTGGTGGCCGCGCCAGCCCTGACCCCAGGGCCCAGTGCCTGTCCAGGGCACCTCAGGCCAAGGCTGGCTGCAGCTTCTGCTGCAAGGACAACCTCACTTCCTAGAATTCTCTTGAAGAGAGACCCTTTTGGGGTCAGTGCTTTCCAGAGTGGGCTTTCGGGGGTGGGGAGACAAGGTGTGCGGCTCTCCTGAGTCCCAGGGCCATTTGGCTGTGACAACCGAAGAGGAGGGGCACAGCTTCATCCTGGTGGTCATCTTCCCTTGGCTGCTCGTTTCTACACCGGTCCGTTTTCCTGGGGATCTGCGCGTGGGAGAGCCGCTTGGTCGGGGAAGCCGCATTCCTTTAAACACAATAGTGTTCCAGAAATAGATCCAACCACTGGCCTGACTCTTTTCTGATAAAACATTTCATATTTGCAGAGAACGTGCCTAATGTTAGACCTTTACACCCTGCCCCGCCCGCTGAGCGACGGAGCGCCTCCAAGACGGCTCCTGCGTGCACCCCAGGGTGGGGCACCTGACCTGGGTGCTTCTTATCTGAGAGCTCGTCACACTTTTCTTTCTTTTTCCTTTTTTTTTTGGTACTGGGGATTGAACTCAGGGGCACTTGGCCACTGAGCCACATCCCCAGCCTATTTTGTGTTTTATGTAGAGACAGGGTCTCACTGAGTTGCTTAGGGCCTCGCCATTGCTGAGGCTGGCTTTGAACTCGCGATCCTCCTGCCTCAGCCTCCCTAAGTGCTGGGGTTACAGGCATGAGCCACCGCACCCGGCCATACTTTTCTCATGAAGTGTGCCTCGTCCACTCTGGTGCTTGGCTAAGGGGTATTAAAGCCCTCCTTGTGCCGGCGCTTTCCCTCTGGACAGGTCACTGGATCCCATGACCGGCACTAGCGCCCAGGTGGAGCACAGTTGACTGAGAGGAGTCCCACCCTGTTCTCCCGTCCATCGCGTGTCCACGGTGCACCTGTGCAGGGCCAGGCGCTGGTGCTCCGTCCACAGGGCTCAAGCTGTGGCTTGGGTCACCAGCTTGCGGGTGTCGTGCGGTGGCCACCCCAGTGCAGACTCTGACTCCCGTGTGTTCAGCCCCACTGTGCGCCGGGGCCGCTGGTGCAAGACACAGGCACGGAGTGTCCCTGAAGAGCTGCTGCCCTTTCTTGGGCAGGAGAGAAGTGCGACTTCTGCTTCACACATGACAACAGACAGCGCCCATGGCTGCCAAGCCTGGCTGCTCTGCACAGTCCCCGGGGCGCCTTGGGGCCACAGCTGCCAGGCCCCGCCCTGCCCACGGTTGCTCAGGGATTTGTCAAGAGCCACTTCCTGTGGGGTTCCGAGCCCAGACAGTGCGTGCTGACTGCACGTGTAGCTGCTGGGGTGGAGGGGAAGTTTGGCCAGGCCAGGGGCATGTACAAGGCAGCCCCTCCTGGGGTCAGTCATGCTGGTCAGGATGCCTGTGCCATTTTTGGGTCACCATCACATTAACATGGTCTTTGGATGGCAACTGGCTTGTCCGCAGATGCCCATGGCCTGAGCCACAGACCCGTCTCCACTGTAGCTGCTCTGGCTTTCTCTACACCTCCTCTCCCTTCCCCGGCGAGGCCCACCACCCTCCCCAGATCCTCCGCCCTTGGCCTTACCCATTTCAGCCCACCTGGTGCTCCTGGCTCTCCCTGCTGAAGTGGGGGCCTGCTCTGGGCGGCCCCCAGGACAAGCAGAGGCATCTGAACCATAGGCCATGCTCTCAGGGACATGTGGAAGACAGGCTGACCAGCCACTGGAGTGGACAGTCCTGGGGTGATGTGGGAGCCAGCTTGTGCGGTCAGGGAGGGGAGCCTGGGGTCACTGTGCCCCTCTCTCTGCTCCCTCAGGTCCCATTCAGTCCCTCCCCTTGCCTGGGGGCCACAGTGCTTTCATATTTGCTCTCCTGCCTCTGCCCTGGGCCCACAGTCCACGTTCTCAAATCCCACGCTGGCCCCTCTCCTTCTTGGCCAAAGTCCTTCATCCTGCTGCCCTGCTCAGGGTAGATGCCAGCCTCCTGGGCGTTGTGCCCCTTGCCCCTCTGCAGCACTCTCCCCCACCATCCAATGTGCACAGAGTCCCTGCCACATGCTGGGTGCTGCTCCAGGGCTGGCAGAGTCGTGAGCATGGAGTATGAGACAGACTCCTCAGCACACCACGGCTGCAGCACCCCAGCCCTCACACACGGGCCTCTGCACACGTTGTGCTTTTCCTACAGACTTATCTCTGCTGGTGCTGTTCCTGCTGCCTGGCTGCCTCAACCTCTGTCTTTGTTACCTTGGAAAATGCCGCTTCAGCCTTTCTCCTCTTGCCTGAGTGTGCCACGGGCCATTTGCTTCCCCATTTCCACAACCACCTCTCTTCTTCCCTACCCCTGCATTTATTCTTTCTGCCCCAGGAGCTCTTGGTGGGTGGGTGGGAGGGAGATTCCATGTTTTAATTTTACTCTTCTATGTCCCCAGCTATTCCCTTAGGACCAAGCACATAGTAGGTGCTCAATGAGAAGAGGAAACCCACCTCAGGAGGTGAACTGACTTCCTATGCCCCAGCCGCAAGGGGGTCTTGCATTTGGAAGTGTGCCCACTTTCCAACACGGTGACTGTCCTCTGGACAGTCGCTCTCATTGTTTATTCAGACTCATGCTTTTCTTCGCCTCTAGATGATTGATTACTCTCCTGAGGAAAGCTGAAGCTTGGTGCATGTTCTTGCATGGACAGGCAGCTGACCCTACCTCAGAATTGTTGAGGAAGAAATAACTCCAAATGTTGACAACTGGTTGGGTCATGGCAAAGGATGCCCCAGAGCTACAGAACGCATCCGCGGCAGGGAGCACGTGTCTGCTGTGTGGACGGACAGCTAGTGCTGTGCACTCCGGGGCTGTGTCAGCCTGACCTGGTCTCCACTCTGTGGTTGGGGGTGGGCTCTGGCAGACAGCTCCTGAGGCTGATGAGAGCAGAAGGCAGCACCTATGGTACCCTTGTCACCAGCCATGGTCTGTGGGGTCCTGCGTCCTTTACAATGCCCTTGAAGGTAGATACTATTGTTCGTACCCCATTTTACAGATGAGAAACGGAGGCCCAGGAGAACTCTTACAAAATCACATACTGAGCAAATACTGGATCAGGAGTCACAGCAGGCAATTGTAACTGTAACTCAGAGGGGAGCCCCACTCTCCTTGGGGGAGCTGGCGGGGAAGATGCCTTGCAGGTGTTGTTTGAGCACAGTGTGGGAGGAAAGTCAGAGGGCTTTAGGCCCCGGGGTCAAGTGTGTCTGCAACAGGGAGGGCGAGTAGGGGCTGCGGAGGAGCCACAGGAGAGGAGCAGGGCCAGGGGCAGGAGGAGCACTGAGCCCGCCAGAGGCTGGTTGCCCCCAAGTCTGACTGAGTGCAGGTAGGGGACCTGCATGGTCTGTGCAGTTACAAAGGTCCACTGGCATGTTCCATGTTCCGCCCTCTGCATGGCATTTTGCACAGCCAGGGCCATATTTAATCTTTTTTTTTTTGGTACCGGGGATTGAACTCAGGGCCACTCGACCACTGAGCCACCTCCCCAGCCCTATTTTGTGTTTTATGTAGAGACAGGGTCTCACTGAGTTGCTTAGTGCCTCGCCATTGCTGAGGCTGGCTTTGAACTCGTGATCCTCCTGTCTCAGCCTCCCTGAGTGCTGGGACATATTTAATCTTTTCAGCTGCCCTGCAGGGATGGGCACTGCTGCATTCACAGATCAGGAAGCTGAGGCTCAGCAGGGTTTGCAGTCACCCACTGTGGGGTGGATCCAGCCCTTATGGCTTCAAACCCACCTCCTGGACTCTGACAGGCAGCCCACCGGAGGGGAGCGCTCCTGGCTGGCGGGTACTTGGGACAGCTGTGTGTCTGCCTGCTGGTGAGCCTCAAGGCTCATACAAATATGACCCATGTCTGCTGTTTTCAGGGGACAAAGTGATGTTGCTCCAGAGCAGAACACATACATTCATCCCCCATTTTATTGTCACTGTTGTGAGATTTAGATTTTTTTTTTTAATTTGGGAAGATCAGGCCATTTTCCTCCCACAGCCCCCACCAAGTCCTCAATGAACTGGTTACATCTGTATAGCTCTGTGTCCAGGTGTTGCAAGGTGTCATGTAACCGGCTCCCGGCTCTGAAGGGGGGGCCAGGGCAAAGCGGAGGGGGGTGTGCCCTCAGTGGGTCAGGCAGCCTTGTGGAAGCCGAGCCCTCGACTCCTCTGCATCCACTGAGGGACATGCGGGTTGCTCGCATCATGGGGCTATTGTGAATAATGGTGCTATGAATGTGGGCGGTTCCAGTCCCAGAATTCCATTCTCATGAGCACAGACCCAGAAGTGGGACCGCTGGACCACACGGTCCTTCCATGTTCAAGGGTTCGAGGTACCACCACACTGCTTCCCACAGTGGCTGCCCTCACTTCGCGTCCCCATCCAGCGTGCACATTCTTGCCAACACTCCTTAATTTCTGTTGTTGCTGTTGTTTTTAAAATAGCCACAAGGCTGGATGCCGTGGTGCATGCCTGTAATCCCAGAGACTCAGGAGGCTGAGGCAGGAGGATTGCAAGTTCAAGGCCAGCCTCAGCAAATTAGCGAGACCCTCTTTCAGAATAAAATTTAACTATTTTTTCTTTCATTTTGCCTATTCTTCTGAAATTATCACCAAATACAAAGTGAATTTGGGGTGAAACTTTCCCCTTCACCCTGTTAAAAAGTTTTAACACCTAAAGTCCTGTTTAAATGTCCTCGGGACTGTCACATGCTGCAGAGTACTCATGAACTCCATGTAAGAATGACTTATTCAGGTGAAATTCACACACCATGAATTAACCATCTTAAGGCGAACAATGTGATGTCATTCAGTACACTCACCTGTGCGTGTCCCGTATTTTATCAGTATTTTCTGGTTTACTCGTGTCCACATTGTCATTCCATCTTTACAGCGATCCTGAGCACCAGAGAGCAGCACACCCACTTCCCTGAGGACGGAGTGCCTGTGGCAGGCCCCTGGCTGCAGGGTGAGCCAGGCTGCACCTGCTGCCCAGCTGGGCATCCTGCTCAGTAGGTCCCATGACATCCCCCTTCTCTGTGCCCCCTATTTGCATCATCTGCCTCTCCAAGGCTCTTCCACCTCACTCTGATTGCCGGTTGGCTCCATCTGACATTGCTCCCACTCCCGGCTTCTCAAGGACGGGCCCTTGAAAAGTACCTGCAGCATGAGCCATGGGGACTTATTAAAAAGCACAGGGCCAGGAGCCCCGGGGAGGTCATCTAGCCCCCTCCCTGGTGTTAAAATGAGGAAAGGGAGGCCTAGAGAAGAGGAACTGTGAAGCCTCACGCACAGCTGGAGACTGGCCCTGACACTCCACCTAACCTCAGTGAGCCATTCCACCCCTCAGAGGAAAAGGGACAGAAGATATCAGTTCTGCTTGAGCCTTACTGGGTGCCTGTGGCAAAAGCTGCCAAGTGAATCCTGACCCTGCAGGGTTTCAGCACACAAGAAGCAGAGGCTTGAGCTCTGGAGGGCACCGATGTCACAGGTAATAGGCAGGAGCCAAGGCTCTGGACCCTTCCAGAGAGCGGCCCATGCCTCCAACAGGTGTCTGTGAGCCTCTGCCCTGCACGCTGAGAACTCCAAGCTGAGGACTCAGGCCCCGCCCTATGCAGAAGCCAGACAAGTATTAGCAAAGTGCATCCTTTTGTGGAATCAGTAGCTTTAATGACTTATGCTGAGGGGACCAGTCACTAAGCCCAGGGAGTCTCCAGGCCTGTGAGAGCCAGCTTAGACTCATGCTGGTTAGATTGCTTAGGAGTCAGGGCTTGCTCGGCCCAGGTGAAGGAAATTCCTTGGCCTCCAGATCCAGCCCAGCTTGCCCTTTGATTTATATATATATATTTAGTTTTGGATGGACACAATACCTTTATTTATTTTTATGTGGTTCTGAGGATGAAACCAGTGCCTCACATGTGCTAGGTGAGGGCTCTACAACTGAGCCACAATCTCAGCCCTGCCCTTTGCTCATAATTTTTGTCTCCCTCCTTGTCCTGCTGATTGACAGATGTTTGACATTATTATTATGCATTTTTTTTTTTGTACTGGAGATAGAGCCAGGGGTGCTCCACCACTGAGCCACATTCCCAGCCCTTTTAAGACACAGTATTGCTAAGTTGCTCTGACCAGTCTCAAACTTGACATCCTCCTGATCAACTACCCCAATAGGTGAGGTTGCAGGCGTGTGCCACTGTGCCTGGCTCAGGTTTTTTATTTTTTAAATTGGCTCCTAGTTTATTAGAACTAGAGAAGTCCCTTGGACTCGTTTCCCCTTGATTTGACAGATGCCAGGAGGGAGTCCAGAGTGGGGAGAATCACCTGGAAGGCGGGCTAGGGTTGAGACTCCCTCCAGGTTCTGCTGCCCTGGGGTCGCAGACTGCCCCTTTCTCGCGGTCCACGGCTCACCAGGGATCAGGTCAGGCTGCAGCTGATCAGGGAAGGGCAACCGGGCCTCCGTCCCCAAGTTCCCGGGCTCCCCTGCAGCAGCGCCCATGCAGCCAGTTTCCTGCTGAATGTTACCCCGCCTCTTTCTGCACATGGCCAGCCTTGGGTTAACCCAACAGTCACTGGCTGCACTCGCTTTCCCCGTCCTTCCGCACTCCGCAGGTTGCGCCGGGGGACTACCGCCAGAAGGAGCAGCGCGCGGGGCTGGGTGACGTGGCGAGGAACCTGCGCAGGCGGCGTGGGGCCGATGGGGTTGCTGAGCCCGCTAACGCCGCGTACGCGTTGGACCCGGTTCGGAAGTGACAACTTGGCCGCGTCCCGCCCCGCCCCGCGCCGCCCCGCCCCGCCTCGCGCCGCCCCGCCCCGCCTCGCCTGGGCCCGCTCACTCTGAGGCCCCGCCCACACCAAGCCCCGCCCCTCAGGTCCCGCCCCGCCCCGTCTCGCCTCGCCGGGTGCCCGCTCACTGAGGCCCCGCCCACATAAAGCCCCTCCCACAGTCCCCGTTCCGTCTCGCCTCGCAGGGGCCTGATCACTCTGAGGCCCCGCCCACCCCAAGCTCCCCTCTGGCCCCGCCCCGGGGACAGTTTTCGCAGGGACCCGCCGGAGGCGGCGCGGTGTCTCCCGAGGGCTCCGGCGGACCCAGGCGCCCGAGCGCCGCGCTCCCAGAAGGCCGCGGGCTGGCCATGGCGGAGGCCAAGCCAAAGCACCTGTCGCTGCCCTCGGGGCTGCTGGAGTTGTGCGCGCTGCTGGGCGCCCCTCAGGACAGCCTCCGCGGCCTCGAGCAGGTAAGGCGCCGGTGGGGAAACAGGTGGAGAGTGGGGTCGGACCCGGGCGGGTACCAAGGGGGCTCCCAGGCGCCCGAGGGGCTGGCACAGGCATCCACCAGCTCTGCTCCTGCCGGCTGTGTCCCCGCCGGTCCCGCTTCTGTGCCGCTTGGGTCCCGGACTCCTGCGGGTCCAGCTCTCCTGTGCCAATGAAGTCCACGACGTCCTCGCGAGGCCCCGCGCCCCTGCCAAGTGGGATACAGGGCACCCAAGGCCAGTGCAGGTACCATCAGCCTGCCTGGGGCCGACACCGGCAGCTATTCGCCAGACAGCGCCTAATGGGGGCCCCTTCCCTTACCCTCCCTGGGGACCTTCTCTCCCCGGCAGCTGGCTGGATTTGTACCTAGTGATTGTCATGATGCAAAAGGGCTCGCATCCATTGGAGCCTTTCTCTGTGTCCTTTAGCCTCCCTTGTCTCCTCCACCCTCAGGATGCCCCCACTTGGGACAAGGTACTGACGCCTGGGGATCCCGGAGTTCACCTGTAGTGGACCAACTCCTTGCAATTAGCCGATTAAATGATTTCTTTAAATGATTTATCATCTCCTAAATAGTGGCTTCTGCAGTAGGCTCAGAATAATGAGATGTGAAGTTTTAGATTTAACCAGCAGCTTTAGATACTTTGCCAGTAGTGGTTGTGAGATGAAGCCTTTCTGTTTTTCTCACCTGTAGTAACCAGTAACCCCTACCATCAGGGCTCCTCTTCCAACCCTAGCAAATTCATATTCCCTTCTCTGGGAAAACAGCAGTTTCAGATAATCTTGTTCTCCTTGTTTCTTTCCTGTGTTCTCACCTTTTCTGGAACCTGGGCTCTCTTTTGAGTCTGCCTTTGCCCCTTTTTCTTCTGGCCCAGCATGTCTGTGGCATGGTGTCTCCTAGCCTCGCTTAGCTAGCCCAGCAGCCCCTTCCCCTCTTTCCAGGAGAGGCATGAGTGTTTAAGTATGGCCGGCTATCCAGGAAAAGTGAACCATGTGCTGAGTGGATGTCACCAGGAAAAGTTAAACATTACTAACCATAACTGGTGAATGTCTGTTATGTTTGGGTGGTTTCTACTGCTAGGCTTTAGTACAAAGCCAGCTTGACTTGGGTGGAAAGCCTGGCTCTCTATGGAGGTTATTTCTGCATGTCCTTTCCTTTGCTTACTCTTAGATCCCCCATAATGCCAGAATATCGTATCCCCTTTTGATGTGCATGTCCTCTGACCTCTGTTGATTGATTTAGTTGTCTCTGCCTGTAGTTTGCCAAGTGGCTTTGCCTCCCCTTCTTAGAACAGGAAGCAGCCCGGTTCCCTGTGGTCTCCTTGGCAGGCCATCATCCCTGGGCCATTGCAGCACGTCTCTTGGTTGCACAGTGTGAGGCATGTCTTCTGAGTGCAGGATGAGTCAACTGGAATATTCACAGTGGTACTTTCCTGAATGAAACAGGCTGCACATTCCTCTCGGTCAAGTGAGATGCTGCGGTTTGCTCTATGCTGATTCTGCTAGGGGTTTGGTAAAGCGTGGAAGGAAAACAGTCAGGGGACAGGGAAAAAAGTAAGGAGCTGGACAAGCTTCTGCAGTGACCCTGCTTCTAAACAACGCAGTGCTGCACTTGTCCAATCGTATGATTTTATTCAGTTCTGTCTTTTGTAGCGATTCTCTTTTGAATGTCCAAGGCTTTCAAAATAATTTTTAATTTTACTTCTTAAAATCACCATTTCTCTGTGGTCCAGGCATTTATCCACACATGAGAACAGCAGGCCAGAGGTCTGAGGAATATCCAGTTTAAGATTAAGGTACCCTGGTGCCCTTTAGGATCTGTGCCTTAGGTGGGGAGTGAGTGTTGGCTTGTTGGGAAGGTGGCAAGGAACTCTGGAGGTGGCTGCTTCTGAGTGCTTCCCCTCCCCCGGCGGCCTGCAGAGGGCTCCCTTCCTTGGTGTGAGCAGATGCACCAGGGACCGGAGTGGCCACGAGTGCTCTCCCGCCTTTTGCAGTGCAGGCCACCAGCACAGTTCCGGGGTGTGGAGGTGTGGTTTTGGGGTTTTAGTAGACGCTGCCTGTTCTTCTGTTGCTAGGTTAGTATTCTCCAATAGAACTTGCTGGGCGATGGCCTTGTGCTCTCTGTCCATACCGCCCATACGGTAGCCCCGGGCCAGGCGGCTGCTGAACACTTGAAGCGTGGCCAGCGCTGCCACTGGGCTTTGCATCCCCCGGTTTGATGAGTTTAAATTGAGCAGCCACACATGTGGCCTCTGTGTCAGCATGGTTCTGGAGCATTTTAACAAGTCTATTAATTCCTGTTGTTTCATTGATGATGGCCAATCCTGTAGTGATGGGTTATGTCACTGTTTAATCTGATTTAAAAATAAATCTGTGGGGGCTGGGGCTGTGGCTCAGTGGTGGAGTGCTTGCCTAGCATGTGTGAGGCACTGGGTTTGATCCTCAGCACCACATAAAAATAAATAAATAAAATAAAGGTATTGTGTCCATCTATAAAAAAAAAATTTTTTTTAAAATTTTAAAAATCCACAGATTATACTCTTAAAAAAGTAAATAAATCTGTGGCTCAAATGAGTTGGGGTGTTGTGGTTTTTATTTTGTAATTAGCTTTAAAAAAGCTTAATTTCCAAATTTTCAATTCTAAACATAATAAATATTCACATATTATTTCAGAGTTACCATAAGTGGCATATTTGTTGTTCAATTTACGTTTTTAAAGGTGTTCCCCATCTGGGACAATGGGACAAAATGGCTTAAACTAAAATGAGGGCTACTGGTGATGTTTAGTCAGTGCTTAGGACTTTCTAAAGTGGAGGCAGCTGCGAGCCCTGATGCAGGCTGGCAGGGGTGGCATGGTCCTGCTGGATGTCCTGAGTCACCTGTGCTCACCCTTGGGCTTCCCTCCTCCCGGAAGGTCGTCTAACTAGGGAACTGGACATGTGCAACTGGGTTTGGTGAGACTGTACATTGCAGTTTAATCAGCAGGTGAAGACTGGCAGCCCCAGTGCTGCCTCGGGATGGGTGAATGCGTTAGTGAGACTGTGCGGCTGTGAGCCTGGAGGGCAGCCATGCTGCAAGGTAGACAGTCAAGGGCACCATTTAAATCCATGACTGTGTTATAAAGAAATGTTCTGAGTTCACATCTGGACAGAAAAAATGGAAGGAAGTGTCCTGGGTTGTGCAAAGGGTGTTACCTTTGCATCCTGGAGTCCTGGGGAGGGCCTTCCGTCCTGGTGTTTCCGTTAGTAGTACATTGTTGTTACTTGTGAACAGTGGCACTGGATTACTTATCCCACCAGGAAAGAGCAGTCTTTGTGTCTGTAACTCTCTGTGGGAGGAAGATACAGACACACATATCTCCAGTTACAGGGTCAGAGCAGTGGATTGTGGTGGGAAAGTTTTAGAGGAGGTTCATGGGGCTGGAGACATGGATTTCTTAGATGTGAGGAACTTGAGAGACTTTCAGATGAAACAGTGATTTGGGTCTCCCATGTTTGGCCTTTGTTCTCCAAATATAAACAAATGGTTGGCAGAATTTGAGCATTGGGTGCTTACTGAGCTGCGGATGCTGCCAAGGCCCCTCCCAGGGCACTGCGCCCCTTCTCCTCTGGGTCCTACGAAATGTTGACTGCTGGCTTTCCTTTGTGCCACTGAGGTCTCCTCACTGCTGGGAACAGTGCAGCTCTCCTGGTGTCCATCAGAAACTCCTGAGGGCCCTCTTCCCAGCCCTACGGGCCAGCCCTACGGGCCACCTCCTGTCCTCCTATACCCTGTGGCCCCAGAACTCCTCTGCGTTCAGCTAGCTCAGCACCAGAGCTGCTTCCTTGCTTCATGGGCTGCATTTTGCCCAGGTTCTTTGGAAGATCTGAAACCAGCCCCGCAGCGATACCTGCTCGCCCGCTCTGTAGTGGGAACTGTGTCAGGCACGGCATTTGGTAGGAGAGGTTGGGTTCTGCCTACTTCTTTGCATTACTTGAGGGAAGAATGGAGAGATTAAAGGTACAAAAAACTCTTGTATCAACTTAGAATCCTAAATAATTCAGTCTGAGCATCCCCCTTTTACTGATCCCAAGGGACCCCATGGGCAGTTGGGAAGGCTGTGTCTGTCAAAGCCTTCCCCATTCCTCTGTCCAGCTGTCTGTGTGAGCAGTGGCCAGTGGGCCTGATGCCTGGCACTGTGTTTGATAGAGGGTTTGAGGTACAGAAACTTTGTGTCTCTTAACTTGCTCTGCTGGGTGGCTCCTGTGTTCCTGAGGCTTCCCCGTTGGCTCAGCTCTTGACCTACACAGCTGCTCTTGTTCCTTGGACTCACCTCTTGAGAGGGAAGCTCAGAGGGCTTTGTTCAGGACAGAGTCGGGTTTTGAACTCGGGTCTTTGGATCGCAGCACCTGGCTCTGAACTGCAGTGCTTCGCATGGGGGTGGCTGTCCACACTTCACAGCTGCAGGACCTAGCTCCAGGAGGTCCTGTGGCTGCCTGGGAAATTCCTGAAAGGACCTTCCAGGGAAGTCTTTACTGACGTGAGCCTGGGTGGGAAAGCCACTCATGCTGACACCTTAAAGGACAATGCAGAACCACTTGAGTCGGGGAGGCGAAGAGCACCCGGGCGGAGGACGCAGGGTTAGGAAGGGCATCAAAGAGGAAGACGCACGTATGTAGTGACTCTTGTTTTTCCCTTTTTTAGGTTGCCCAGAAAAGGGGAGTCAGAAGCCTTTCTTCCCTTGACCCAGAGGTGCTGTCCATTTTTGTGCCTCCTTTTGTCAGTAAAGAGGACAGTCAAGTGGCCGGTGCAAGCTGTGCTACTCTAGGGAAAGCCCGGAGGCGCTCCTTCAGGAAGAGGAGAGAGAAGCCCAAGGTGGAGCACTGGAAGGGGGGCCTGGGGGACCCCAAAGGACTGGATTCTGATGATGTCAGCATCCCCGGTGGTGTGGACCTCCTGGCCTTGCCCCAGCTGTGCTTCCCAGGTACTGTGCACATGGTGGCAGACCCAGTGGCCTTGTGCTGGCTTGCCGTAGCATGGTCTCTTCCTGGAGATCCCCACACTGAGGACAGTAGGGTGAGCAGCCAAGCCAGTGCCCTGTCTGTCCCCAGGGTGGGTTCGTGGGATTCAGTTTTCTCAGTCTGGAGAGGTTTAAAGCTAAGGAGATTTAGATAATTGGAAAACCGGGTCCAGGAAGAGAGGCTGCGTGATCGCCATGGGCACAGTGAGCTGGCGGGGCTCGGAGCTTTTCCACTTTGACTTAAATGCACATCCCAAAGCCCTTGGCACATGGGCTGACGTGTGTCAGCAGGTCTGCAGGGCTTTCGCCCAGAGTGTGCGGAACCCCCTCTCTGCTTCTCTGGGACAAGGAGCACGGTCTGCATCTGTCCTGAGTGCCCCCATTTCTGCTAATGGGGAGCTTGTGTGTCTGGGCTTCATTTTTTCCTCTACTGTTAAGAATTTCAAAATGGTTGTGCCAGCCACTCAGACTAGGAGCTTGGCCCAAGTTCCTCTCGTAGTTCCTGTTGAGAGCCTCAAGCCATTTCCTGGTCACAGGATTTTAACCGGGAGCACTGTAGTGCAGGCTGCTGTGCCCAGAGGCACTGCCCGGCCTCAGGCCGCGTAGGAGGTGACCCTCTGGCCCTCGGCTTGGCTCCACCGTGAGCTTGCAGCGGGTTGCTCAGAGCCAGAGCAGCCCTAAAGAAACTGCAGTGGGTGGGGGGCTGCGGCTGCTAGAGCAGGATGCAGCACCTCCAAAGTGCCCCGTGGACTATGGCCCTGCGGTGTGTCGTGGCCCTGGCCTTCTAGTGGACACCACAGGCAAAATGAGTCTTCTTCTTTCCCTCTGCCTGCAGGGGGCATGTGCGTGGCCTCTGAACCAAAGGAGGACCAGGTGCATTTCCTGGTGCTGACGGACATCTGCGGGAACAGAACCTACGGCGTGGTTGCCCAGTACTACCGTCCCCTGCATGTAGGTGCCCACTCTTTCCCTCGGGGCTTTGTGGTAAAGGACACATGATCACGTTGAAGTGCACAGCTCAGCAACCCAGTGCTCACAGTGTCCCGCAACCACTGTCTAGTTCCAGAAGCCCCTGCGGGCTAAGCCCTCACTGCCCACGTCCTCCGCCAGCCCCTGGCAGCCCCTCTGCTTTCTGTCTCTCTGGGCGTGTCCCGTATGTGGAGTGGCTGTTGTGTCTGCACCTTCCACTGGTGGGGTGGCCTCGAGGCCACCACACGTGCCTGTCAATGCTCCCTTCCTTTCATCCCGTTTCCCCGGGGTCCACACTTCACTTGTCCACTCACCTGCTGACAGACATGTGTCGTTTTGCCTGCTGAGCAAGCTGCCTGGTGTGGGGTCTTGAGCCGCTTCACTCCTGTGTTCGGTGGTGTCTGGCCAGGGCTCTAGGGTGGGCATCAGCTGGCCTTGGGAAGCCTCGAGGGCAACACTGCCACTTCACGCTTCTAGGCCCTTGGGCTCCCCAGGAGACCCTGCTAGTGCTCCAGGGTGGGCATGGGTCTCACTATCACACTTCCAGGGGGAAGAGCCAGCTGGAGTTCCCTGATGTTTGTGCAGTGGAGTGAGCTTCCTGGACCCAGCTCCCCTCGGCCCCCAGAGGCCAGGGAAGGTGCTTCTCCCTTGGTCCCACCCATTACACTGCCACCAAGGCTATGTGCAGGTGTTGGGGGCACAAGATACCACCAGATGGACTCTGTCCCTGTTAGCTTCTGGGCAGTGAGGGCAGATGGGAGGAACTTCGGGGTGACCCCTGCCTCTCTCTGAACGCCACAGCGACTCTAGCCTGCATGTGAGAGCAGCCCAGCCCAGCCATGGCCCCGAGTGCCTTGTGTGGTTCCCTTAGTCTTTGCCCAGTGAGCAAGGTAGAAACTGTTAGCATCAGCCCCGCTCTACAGACAGAATGCTGGCAGACAGGTTCAGTTACTTTCCTGAGGTCACACAGCCACCAGGTTTGAACTTGGGCCACCCCACCCTATAGCAGTGGACATTCAATGAATGTTGGTGGATAAACAAATGATGGCTGTCTCCTGGCTTCTTCTTTGCTTAGATTTCTTGTAAGTACCTCAAATTTAAAAAGAACCTACACTGAAGCTATCATCCTGCCCCTTCATCTCTACACAAAATAAAACAAAATCCCCAAACTACCCTCCCACAGGGCCCAGTTGGTGAGCCCCAATCTTGTGCCACTTGAGTCCCACTGTGAGCGGCTCCTTGGAGAGAGGGGCCTGCATGAGCCCCTGCCCCTCGCCAGGCTCCCGCACATGCCAACGGTGCTTCCCATTGGGTCTTGTCCTCTGAAGCAGAGCCTGGTCCCTGCGGGTCCTGCTGTGTCCTGACGGGGCGTCCTTCTTGTCCCAAGGCTGTGGGCTTCTCCAGGGTGGGCACACGTCTCGTCCTTGTGATCCCAGCCCATCGGCGAGGGGTGTGACGGCATTACCGTCTCCATTGCTCTTCCCTAGGATGCGTACTGTTTCTACAATGGCAAGGCACACTGGGAGCCGTCCGGGCCGACCACCAGCGCTGCCGGCTGCTTCGTGCCCTTTGCAGTGTGCGTGGTCTCCAGGTCCCCCTACTACAACTCCCTCAAGGACTGCCTCTCCTGGTGAGCTGGGCCTCTGTGGCCACCTGGCTGTCCCCTGATCCTGGGGCAGGGGCGGTGGCTGGTTGTTGGGTGTGGCAGCTGGAGCTCTTCTGAAAACCCAGATTTTTCTGTCGATGATGAGTGTGGGGATGTGGGGATGCAGTGGGAGCGGGCGGAAGGTGACCCCAAACTGTGGAAGGGAGTTGATATGGAGGGTTTTAGTTTGTGTTTTGAAAAAAATACATATCAGGAAAAGCTCTTGTCCTAGCTATTCAAGAAAACCAGGGGTGTTCTTTGTTCTGATGTGTTTTATTGGCTTTTAAAACCTGACCTTTTCGGGCAGACTCTGTACTGGTGTTGCTGCTGCTGTTGAGTGGCAAGTCTGAGGGTGTAAAAAGTCTTTGAGAAGTCAGGAGGCATTTTGTAGAACCCAGTGGATCCCTGGGTCAGAGGGTGTTATCATGATATGGGTGGCTGTGGCCCTGAATTGGGACATGCCTCAGTCCCCAGACCCAGGTGTACAGAGCCATTTGCTTTTGAGTGGTGAATTCATTGGAACCTATGCTTTGCTCAAAGCCTGAGAGAGGGCAGTCAGCAGAGGTACCTTGTGTCGTGACCCCAAAGGGCTGTCCATGGCAGGTCGCCAGACTACACTGGCTCCTTGTCAGGTCGCTGGTGTTAGACCCTGCGCCTTGACCACAGGGATTGGCCACGCAGCATGTTGGCTGAGCAGGAATCTTAAAGTTCATGTTCACAGAATCCATAGTTTAAATTCTAGCACTTTCCACGTTTTGCTTTTAAAATATAGGTAGTTTTTGAACAGAGTTCGAAACAGTCTAGCCCACCTTATATTGCCATTGACATAGAGCACTTTGTGGAACGTAGAACCAATGGCCTTGGTGAGTGGAGCAGGATTGTCCACAGTGACTGCTGGCACCCAGCTAGTGATGGAAGGGCTGGTAACCTGCATTCCCTGAGGGTACACCCTTCTTGACTCACCTCCAGTGTCCTCTTCTCTAAAGCAGGGTCCTGGCCCAGGGAGTGTCTGCTCCCCAGTCCTGCTCTTGCTTCTGCCCATTTACTTAGCCTGGCCCTGCGAGTGATTGGCAGCCGTGCCCTCCTGCTGGGCATAAGGCAAACATGTAATGAAATGTGGTAGTTGCTGGGCTCAGAACCAGGCTGCACAGCTAATGGGGGGCAAATGCAGAAACAGGCTGTAGCTGGGCAGCTCAATTTGTGTTTCAAGCTACCTCTTCCTCTGGTAGGTGTTCATATGCAAAAGAGCCTCCTCATCTATGCCCTTGGGAGGGAATGAACTTCCTTGTGCAGTAGATTATGGGCAGTGTTTTAAAAAAATTTTTTTTAATGCTCTTAGATATTTTACAGTAAATGAAAATTTGGAGGAATATTGAATTATCTCCAAATCCTGATGCTGCCCCCATGAATAATTCCTCTTACTTAAAGTAAAAATGAAAGCACTTGGATTTGCTGGGTGTTTAGTCAGCTTTCTCTCTGCTGTGACTAAAGGATCTGACCAGAACAATTGTAGAGGAGGAAGAGTTTATATGGGGCTCACGGTTTCAGAGGTCTCAGTCCATAGGAGGTGGCTCCATTTCTCTGGGCTCGAGATGAAGCAGGACATCATGGAGGGAGAGTGTGTGGAGGAAGGCAGCTCCCATCATGGTGATCAAGAAGCAGAGAGGACTCCACTCTCCCAAAACAAATATATACACCAAACCACGCCCTAATTCCCACCTCCTCCAGCCACACCCACCACTTCATTCACCACCCAGACGACCCCTGTCAGGGGACTGGGTTAAGACTTTCACAACCCAAGTGTTTCTTCTCTGAACCTTCTTGCACTGTCTCACACGTGAGCTTTTGGGGGACACCTCACATTCAAACCATACCATAACACTGGGCACGTAGCAGTCTCACACCATGGTGGGGGGAAATATCCAGGCCTACCATGGGGGAATGACAGGCCCTAGTGTCCTTCCTGAGTCACTGCCTGACCAGGTGGGACCCCATTGGACACTGTCATCACACAGCCAGCCCTGGACACTCAGTGGTGGCCTCCATGCTCTTGTGTGGTTCCCCAGCCAAGGCCATCGTCCCTCCTGATCAGACTATCTTCTTTAGGGCCAGGTTGTCACTGACTTGGGCCCGTGACAGAACACTGCCTGCATCCTCACAAACATCTGTCAAATGAATGGCTGAAGCAAACAAGAAGGCACACGAGTCTGTCCACTGGAAGATCCTTTAGGTGGCACGCCCTCCTAGTGCCCGGGGGAGGCCCCTGACTCCTGTCTGGTGTCTTGTTCCTAACCCATGCAGTCACCTCCATGCCCGTGGGCTCTGCATCTACAGGGTCAGCCAATCGTGCATCGAAAATGTTTGGGGAAAAGTTGCGTCTGCCCTGAACATGTGCAGACGCCCTGTCATCAGTCCCAGAACAGTTGACATCACATTATACGGTGTCAGGTTGGGGAGTAAGTTGAGTGCATGAAGGCCCTGAAGGTTCTCTGCAGATATTGTCATTGTCGATAAGGACCTGGGCCTCTGCAGGGCCCTGGCACCAGCCCTCTACAAATACCAACAATTGCACTTTTAGCTGTGAGGTTCTAAACGTTAACCTTGCAAGGCATATAGACCTACTGCAATAAAGCCTGCCCTGTAAGCATAGGTGAGATGCGTTTTGGCAAATGTGCATGCCGTGTGACCGCCACTGCCATCGACATGTGGAGTCTTTCCCTAGGTTTGACGTATCCTGTGTGGCCAGTGCCTAGTTGCTCTGCCCCAGGCAGCCACTGCCATTTATACATGTGTGGGTGTAAATGTATGAACGAGATATAGACTTAGACATATGTCTGTGTGTACATATGTATATATGACTTTTTTTCGTGGTGCTGAGGATTGAACCCAGGGATGCCTTACCATGAGCCACATCTCCAGCTCTTCTTATTTTTCATTTTGAGACAGGGTCTTGCTGAATTGTCGAGGTTCTCACTAAGTTGCTGAGGCTGGCCTTGAATTTGTAATCCTCCTGCCTCTGCCTCTTGAGTCACTGGGATTACATGTGTGTGCTTCCACGCCTGGGGGTTCATTGTTTTTAAATCACACCCTTAAATAAAGATAGAATGCATTTTGGAAACAAATGTTCTGAAGCACTTTCCTTCAAGATGCTATTGGTTCTTTATTTCTTGTTGATGTGTAATAGACATGCAGAAAAATACACAATTCCAGCATTTTTTTTACAAATTGAACACAACCCACGTACCCAGCACCAGAGCAAGAGCCAGAACATGATGAGGCCTCCCCCCACACCCCCTCACGTCTCTTCCAGGCAGCTCCCGCCACCCTCCCATAACTAGTGGGGAAAGCTCTGGAATTGCCCAGGATGCCCTGAAGGAGACCAGCTTGATTGGAAAGGCCAAGGATGATAGTGACTTGGTTTTTGTTTTTCAGCTTATTGACTCATCTGAAGCTCTGTAAAGATTTTGAAGTTGATAATCACATAAAAGATTTTGCTGCGAGACTGTCCTTGATACCTACTCCACCACCTGGACCGCTCCATTTGGCAAGTCAAATCTGGAATTTAATTACGTTTTTTCTTTGCAAATAGTAAAAGCGATGTACTGAAGATGGCTGAGTGTCTTTGCTTGTCTCAGGTTTCTGCCGGGTTTCGAGTGTGGGCTTGTGGTCCTTCTAGAGTGTTCTCGGTGCTCTTTCTAAGGGGGGAGTTGGCTGAGCGCATCAGGAGGAACAGCTGGTCACTTGCCCAGGAGAACTGTGAGTTCACTTCTTGCTGTGCAGAAAATGGACACCCGGCCTTTCAGTGGAAGAATTTACATAAATTAGCAATTCTTCTTTTGCTTATCTGTCTCAAATAATGGGTATCGTGTTTGTTAATATGTTCTCCTATCTGATAACTGGTTTTATGTTTTTGTTATTCTTGGAAGTGCCACTGGGTCATCTAATTAATAGACGAGGAACGTTTCCCACTCTGGGTTCTGTTTGGGGAACTGTCACTGGCTGCCCCAGGTACAGGGCTTTCGGGTGAGGTCAGGCTGCAGAAGTGGCACCCTGTTCCCCTTTTGTTGGGTAGACAGACTGCCCAGCTAGAGAAGCAACTGTGTGACTCGACATCTTCCACACTTACCTCCTGCGCTTCCTTTTTTTAAATATATTTATTTATTTATTTTAAATTTTTTATGTGGTGCTGAGGATCGAACCCAGTGACTCATGCATGTGAGGCAAGCGCTCTACCACTAAGCTATATATAGCCCCAGCCCCTTTTTTCTTTTTTTGACACCTATTAAATATCTCAAAATGTTTAGTACATGTCAAGTTGAGTGTTAATGTATTAGTCACTTCTAGAAGATTATACATATACATCTCAACCCTGTACTTTTTTTTTTAAATTATGGCTATTAAAAAATAAATTTTTCTTATCAGGAGACATGTGATCCTGAATTTAAAATGTGTGGGGTTTTTTTTGGGGGGGAGGGTACTGGGGCTTGAACTCAGGGGCACTCGACCACTGAGCCACATCCCCAGCCCTATTTTGTGTTTTATTTAGAGACAGGGTCTCACTGAGTTGCTCAATGCCTCACTTTTGCTGAGGCTGGCTTTGAACTTGAGATCCTCCTATCTCAGCCTCCTGAGCTGCTGGGATTACAGGCATGTGCCACTGTGCCTGGTTAAAATGTGTTTTTAATATTACTCCAAACCCAGCCATCTGTGGGGTAGAAGGTCCTGCCAGTGCATTCCAGTGCAGGTGCCGAGCAGGCGGCCTGCCTTCCCTTGGGACCCACAGTTTGGAACATGTTCATTCTGTGGGTGCAGGCTGAGGACTCCCTTATCTGAAGTGCAGGGGCTGAAGCATTTTGGATCTTGAGTGCTTGCAGGGGCATGAGGCGTCTTGTGGCCAGGATGTGAACGCAGGTCCATCTGTGTCTCACGTGTGCCGTGCATGTGCGGCCTGAGGGGTTTCCATGCCATGTTTTTGGTGTGCCCATGTTTTGGCTGCCACTCATCCCAGGCCAGCTGGCATTTTCACTGTGGTGTCCCACCGGTGCTTTGGAGGGGTTCGGATCTCGGACCCGAGATCTGCGCAGGTGGCATGCTCTCGCCCAGTCGTGGGGTCCGCGCCTCTGTCCTGCGGGCTCAGCAGTGCTCGGTGAGGTCTGGAGCAGTGAGCGGGTGGCTCGTGTTTGGAGCAGGTCAGCATTGCCTGCTCTGCCTTGAAGCCCAGCAGCACCCGCCTGGTGTCCACACGTCTGTGTCGCGGCCCCGGTCTGTTGACATCTGTGGTCTGTGCTGCCCCCAGCTGTGCCCAGCAGCAGGACAGTGCACAACCCTTTCTGTACCCTCTTGTCCAGCTGCCACTTGTGCCCAGCAGGCCCACCTTTCGTGTTTCCTTCCTCTTTGGCCATGCCCCTGCCAGCACCACTCTGGCCAGCCAGCTTGTCCCCGTGTGTGATTTGGGAAGCCCTCGTCTGCCCGCGTCACCTCGTTCCTGGCCCTGTATCCCGCCGTCTGCTGCTGCGTGCCGACACGCTGATGCTGGGGACGCAGTCCATCTCCCCGACAGGCTGCGAAGCCCCTCCCCGGCGGGGGTTATACCTCCTCCTCTTGATGTCTCCTGTCCCCAACTGGGCCCTTGAACACTCAGAGAGCATTCTGTGAATCGAAGCATTATTTCAAAATAATGTCATTTAGAAAAACAAAAGGTCTTTCTTATATTTTTTTGAATTATAAGTCTTTATGGGTCTTTGACCATTAATTAGAAAATGCTGAGAATAAATAACAGAGACTGACTAGGAATAACATGGTACCCAGGGATGCCTTGAACAAGCTGGAGTTAGAGTCTGCTGACTGGGACTGAATTTGGGGTTTTGGCTTCTCTTTGTCTTGCCAGAGACCAGGTTGCTGATGAAGAGCTGAAAGGAGCCCCTTACTTAGAGAAGGTTGTTAAGGACTTAATTTGTGTGTGAGCCTCGGGGCCGATGTAAGGGCCTCTGGACCAGTGTGTTATTCTGTGACATGACATGGTGACTCAAGTCTTCCACGGTGGTTTCTAACTCACATGTTTTCTGCACCAAAATGGTGACTTCTGGTGCATTTCAGCCTTGCCGGGAGCCACTTTCTGAACCAACTGTGGCCCTTGTCATCATAGGTATTTAACATGAAGCCACTGCAGGTCGTGTTTCCCTCCCGAGCGGACCCCCAAAGCCCCGTCATTGACTTGGACCTTCAGCTGCCCTTGCTGTGCTTCGGACCCGAGGAGGTGCTGCAGGTGGGTGGCCCAGGTGCCTCTGCCAAGGGCACCATGGTGTCAGAAGTGTTGCTTGCTGGAGGTGCTGAGGAGCCAGCACAGCAGAGAACCAGGCTGCTCCCAGTGTCCCTCCTCCTGCTCAGAGCCAGCCTGCACCACGGGCACTGCATTTGCAAATAGTGCTTTTCGTGGGGTCTCTGGTGTCCTTGGTTTTGGACAAGTGGACGGGAGAACAGGGTGAGGCCTGAACTTTGGGTCTGTGGGGTGGCGGTTTCCAGGTGTTTCAAGTTGACTGAGCCCACGAGGAGCGTGTAAACGGGACTGTCACTTCTCCCCCAGGTCCTGACCTGCATCTTGACGGAGCAGCGGATCGTGCTCTTCTCCTCCAACTGGGCTCTGCTGACGCTCACTGCCGAGTGCTTCATGGCCTACCTGCACCCGCTGCAGTGGCAGCACACTTTTGTGCCCATTCTGTCGGCTCAGATGCTGGATTTCATCATGGCACCTACGTCCTTTCTCATGGGCTGCCACCTGGACCACTTTGAAGAAGTCAGCAAGGTCAGGTATACAGTGTCTGATTTGCAACATGACGATCTTGGGTGTCCTTTGAGGTGGTCCTGGGAAGTTGCATTTGACAGTGTCTTGTGCTTAGTGTGCACCGGCCTGGGTTCAATCCCAGCATCCAGAAAGAGGAAACGATAAACAAACAGAAAACCAACCCAGAGGGCACTCTCCCGGGGAGGCGGAGCCCGCTGCAGGCCGGGTTCTCGTGCTGGCCTTTGCTGTTGGTTTTCACACCATCCGTCCGTTGCCGGCAGCGTGCGTGAGCCCGCAGCCCTGTAAGCAGCAGAACCTGAGGTCCTTCCTGCAAGCTCAGAGCCATTCAGTGCACTCCCAGTGAGGAGCATGCAGGCATTGGAGACAGTGGAACCCAATTTCAAGCCTCGCCTTCCTCACTCCACAACCTCGGGGAAGTTCCTTGCTTTGCTGAGCCTCGTTTTCCTCCTCTGTGAGTGGGGCAAGGACACGTCCTTGTGAGCAGGGCTCGGAGCTGAGGAAGATCCTGTGCCACGGGTGGCCCCCAGCATAAGGCTGGGGCTTGTAGTGGTAGCTCTGTTATCGCCGCCTATTTCTAGTTTTCTTTTTCATTCCGCTTTTGTGTTCATTGGTGCTATGGACGCTCTTCCTGGAAGAATGCACGGCCACGTGGTGTGCTCTCACAGCACTGAAGGGTCTGGGCCTGGCTGAACTCAGGGACTGTTTGCTCTCTGACCCGTGGGGAGCACTGAGCCTCCTCTCCTGATCAGGAGGGCCGTGGTGAGCCTCCTTGCTGTAGGGTGAGGACCCAGGGAGGCTGTGGGGCGGCGGGGCCCACAGTGGGTGCTCCGTGAGTGGGGGCGCTGATCACAGCAGGTGTGCATTTCAGGACTGAGCTGCGGTGGCTCCGTGGTGGGCACTGCGCTGACGCTAGCAGGCGGCCGGCCAGTGGATCTGGTCAGCAGGGGCAGTTTGTATGCCACAGAGCCCACGTGATTGACATCTACGGGCAGTGGCTTCTCACGTATTCATGGAGTCCTGCAGCTGTCATTGTCCGAATCAGACGCCTCCCCTCCTGCACAGAGGTCCGTGGTGCCCCACGGACGCCTCCCTCCTGGCCCTGGCGGTGCTCCGCGCAGCTGGCCTGTTGTCAGGGGTCCGTCCCTGGCCTCCTTCACTTGGTTTGTCTCCAGGACTCATCCTCACCTGGCCTCCATTAGTACTTTGTTCTTACTGCTGAGCAGGGTCCCTGCACCGTGTTGGTAGAATTGGTGGACAGCATCCAGCTGGAGGACACTCGCTGTGCGTCGGGTCGTGCCTGCCGCCTGGGGCGTGGTAGATGGCCACAGTAGGGCTGCTGTGGCCAGCAGGCACAGGTTCTGTGTGGACACGGGCTTCCTTTCCTCTGGGCGCGTTCCTAGGGGCGGGCTGGCCATGGAGGACAGCTGTGTGAGCCGTGTGGGGGCTGCCCACGCTTCTCCACGCCGGCTGCCCCAGCGTGTGTTCCCACAGCGTGCAGGAGGTGCCGGCTTCTCCTGGTGGGTGTGAACAGGAGCCCCTGTGGCCTGGCTGTGCGTCAGGCTGTGCGTGCTCATGGCAGTTGTACAGGGCAGGTCTGCACTCAGTGTTGTGTCTGGGAGACTGCGGACACAAGGTGAGAAGGGCACAGTGAATGGCGCTGCTCCTGGCCATCGTCCGCAGGCTGGTGCCAGCCCGTCACCGCACTCCCTGTCCCCCCAGCCCCTCATTGCTGGAGGTTAAAGCGAATCTCTGCCCCCGGGCACTTCACCCAAGCATGCAGAAAGGCCAGGAACACTGGTCTCCCCTGTGAGGGGCAGCCGTTCCTGTGTCCATGCCAAAGCCAGCGAGTCACAGGGGAAAAGCACGTGGCAGGAAAAGGCCAGTTAGACCTCCGGGGAGGAATGGAAACAGCACTGGTGGGCCTCGCAGAGGAGAGCAAACAAGCCGTGCTCTGAGGGTTAGGCCGTGCTTCTGTTTTTAGTCCCTGGGAAAGGTCCCTCTTGTTCCTGCCCTGCAGCAGGGAGACTTCTTGGCACTTACTGGGTGGCTCCAGACATGAGCTATGTGGGAGCTCAGCTTCAGCAGCCCATGACTGCACGCCAGGCTCCTCTGGGCGTGCGCTGCGCCTCCATGCCAGGCTCCTCAGCGGGGAGCTGGCGTGACCACAGGCACCCCTGCCAATGTCACCGTCACACAGGGGCAACGCCGTGTGCCCTGGGTCTTGTGCATTCCCCATGCTAGACTCTGAGTGCTGAGGAAGCTGGTGTTCACACATATTTCTTGTGCCACCTGAACAGAGGCGGGGCCCACAGTGAAAGGCAGAGTCACCTCCAGAGAGCTCAGGCATTGCATTCTGAGACTAGACTCTCAGAACTCTGGCGCAGTTCACATAATTTGTGCATTTTGTCACAGATAAGACTTTACAGTGACCTATGTGCATATTTGAAAAATTCCACATGGGTGTGTCACTTAGCCCAGGCTCTGCCTGTGGTCTGGTTGGCACTCAGTGCTGGGGGCGTGCTCCTAGAGTTCTAGAATGTTCCCCAGGACTCCATGAAGTAGCACACACAGTGTCTGTGCTGGGATCCGTGCATGGGACTCTGGACTCAGAGGGAAAGCCATGTGGTCGTCGCACAGTGGGG
>PVHX01022515.1:0-27546 GCA_004024805.1 Geosciurus inauris | reverse complement strand
AGTAGTGGATGTATCTCTAGAGGGCAGTGGGAGTGGCTTTGGCTGGGGCTCCTGAGGCGGCTCCTGAGGGCTGTTTTGGCCCTCTCTTGCACTCCTGCCGGTGAATAGGAACTCTGGAGCAGAAGTAGAGGCAGGCTCAGGTCTCACTTAGGCAGAGTCACAAGCTGGAGAGTTTGTGTGCGACCCTTACCGTGAGTATTAGCTCCCCTGGGGTTACAGGCTAGCAGGTTTTGGTCTGCCTTTGACTGGGCACCCTGGCATTCCCACCGGAACTCTGGAGTGGAACTGAGGCAGGCCCAGCGCACACTAGGGTGGGGCCTTTTCACGCTGGGGTCTCTGGAGGCCACTCTTTCCCTGGGTGTGCTTTCCTCTGTGACTGGTAGCAATCAGACTCTGGTCAACCCTTAGTTGGACACCTGTGAATTTCCTGAGGGTGGATCTGGGCCCTCTGCAGCTCCTGCCGGACCCCGGGAACTCAGGAGTGGAACTGGGGCAGACCGAGGCTGCCCTTGGGTGGGTCTGCCTCGCGCTGGTGTCTCTGGAGCAACTCCTGCCCTGATTTTGGGCTCCCCAGTGGCTAGAGGTAGCTCACCCTGGTCTCCTTTTGGCTGGACAACCGTGGAAGTTCCTGAGGGTGGATCGGGGCCCTCTGCAGTTACTGCCGGTCCCCAGGAACTCTGGAGCAGAACTGGGGTGGGCCCAGGCTGCCCTTGGGCGGGGCTGCCTCTCGCTAGGGTGTCTGGGGGGACTCTTACCCTGAGTTTGGGCTCCTCAGTGGCTCGAGGTGGCAGTTCCTGGTCTCCCTCTTGCCGGACACCCGTGGAGGTTTCTGCAGGCGGATCTGGGCCCTCTGCGGCTCCTGCCGGTGCACCGGAGCTCTGGAGCGGAAGTGCGGCGGGCTGTCTCCGCTGGGGTCTTTGGAGTGACTCTTACCCTGAATTTGGGCACCCAAGTGGCTAGCAGCTGGGGCCGTGTGTCCACGGGAGCAACTGCTAGGGGCCCTGCCTGGTTGGGTGGGCGTTGGAGCCAGGTACCCCTGTAGAAGCAGGCCCCGCCCGGGGCGAGCCCTGGGCTGAGCCGCTGCGGCTGAGCTCCGCCGCCGCTTGCTGCTGAAGTCACTCTGCTTGTGGCAATGGCTGCTGGCTGGTGGCCCCGCTTACATGCGCAAGTGAAATTCCTGCCCGGGTAGCTGTATGATGATATCCAGAAGCTGGCTGGGAGATGGTATTTCCACAACTTCAACCTCTGGCTCTGGAGAGACTGACCACAGCATCCGTCTAGGCCGCCATCTTGGAACCGCCCCTACCATTTTAAAGTATATAATCCAGTGGCATGGATGCATACACAACGATATAATCATCACCACTCTGCATATCCAGAACTTTTTCATCATTCCAAACAGAAACTCTACACCTATAAAATAAAAACTTCCCATTCTTTCTTTCCCTGAGGCCCTGGTAACCTTTATTATCTTTTTTGTTTCTAGGTATTTACCCATTCTGGTATCTTATATAAATAGAATCATATATTATTTGGCATTATGTGTCTGGCTCATTTCACTTATTATCTCTTTTCAAGATCCATACATATTGTAGCATGTATCTAAATTTTATTCCTTTTTAAGGCTGAATAATATTCCATTATATGCTTATATAACAGTCGTTCATTCACTTGCTGGATGAACATTTGGGTTGTTTCTACCTTTTGGCCTATAGGATCAAAGATTTTTGGGCTAGAGTATAATCAACGAGGTAGAAAAGCCAGGAAACAATTCTAACAAGATTGTCAGAATTCAATTAATAAAGTAATACTGAATATTTATTATGTGGAGAACAGCTAGAAATATCTTGAAGTGAGGGAAACACAAACCACAATTCCTGCTTATTTTGAACTATAAATTCATTTAGTAAATTTGTTTTTAGACTTTTATAATACATAATTTGCTGGGCCTGAAAAATTATAATTAAAGTAAGTTGTGTCTACTTATTTGAAACAGCTTGCAATCACTAGGACCTCTGACTCACACTGGCATCATATCCCAGAATTCTGTTGTATGTCATTATAAGGGTACAACATGTCATTACCTACTCTTGGGGAATGTCCACCCAACAAAACAGTGTTAATAAGGCTAAGAAGTGATAAAAATGGGCTACGATGGTGTCCAAAAAATCATGAGAAGATTTGAAAGGTCACATAGATTAGTAAAATTTAAAAATTACAATGCTTCAACAGAGTAACAATGTAAATGACCTGGATTTCTCAAAGGAAAATACAGTGTAGTGGAAAAATGCTTTCATATCAACAATTTAAAAGTTTGTTAACATATAATGGACTATTAGGGTCATGCTTTTTCAGGATTCTTTATCTCTCTTTTTTTTAGGTGAGGGAAAAAGGTATTTATCAGAACATACACTTTTATTTGTTTATCAAATTGCTTGCAGGTTTAAGGTTGTACATCAGACTTAGAAAGAGCACACTACACCTAAGTCCCAATGACTCCTGCTTCTACCTAAACCATATGACCTTAAGCAAATCATTTAACCTTTCTGGGTTTCAATTTACTCCTCTGAAACTTGAGATAATTGGATCAGATGTCCAGTTGCAAAGTACCATGTTTCAAATACAATTGGACTCCAAATCTTCTGTATTAGTAAACTTCTCACAGAAATAGCTCTTAAATCAATATAAATAACAACTATACAAAGAAATTAATGACTCAGGGGAATACATCTTGAGATGATCAAAACTCAGAATGATACTATAAACATTATGAAAAGGATTCCTACAGTGGAAGAATGACTAACTTCACACTGCTCTTGATTATGATAAGAAACAAACACTTAGAAAAAATATCTATCTTCTCATAAGTTATGGTTTAATAACCAGGAAGAACAAAGAAAGTATTTTCTCAGGCTAATGAATCCACAATAAGATGAGATAATATATACGTGCAATAAATAGATGTAGAAAATTATTATAACATTAGTATGATAATCATAATAACAATAGCTATAAGTTAAACTCAAAAATGTTAATATTATCTTGAATGCCAGTGCTTGAGAAAAAGCCAATTTAATTTGGAGGAGCTGAACTTTGACAGATAATCTAAAAGGATTTCAGAAGCACTTTCAAAATTGCTGACCTCAGTTCATTGGGGAGGAAGTATTTCCATTAGAAATATTTCTAGGAAATCTGGAGAGTTGTATGAAGATTTTTTAAATATTTTATTCCCATAAATAGCAAGGTGATAAAACAGATTTTCCTGAGGTTGGTGGTAAAGTTTGGAGAGAAAAGAGGATTAAGAAAGATGCATGTATATAAAAGAAAGCAATTTGTTGGAGGTGGAAAATAACTGGCTATCAGAAGTGAAAGTGTAGGCATAATCTATCTGCTGGCTGAGGATGGGATGTGATGAGGAAAAGCCATGTAGTTCTCCTCCACCACAGGTCAGCTTGGTTTTCATGACAGCTGAGCCAGGGAGTAAGGAGGCCTCAAGATGGGTGGGAGCAAGAAGCAATATGGCACATCTCTCTAGGACTCAGATGTTTATGTGATAGTTCTTGGTAACCTGAGCAGTAGTTTTCAAAGTTCTGGTATTTCACCAAAGTTTCTAGGCAGTTGATTTCAGAACCTACTACAGACTTTCCTTCAGGTTCCTGGAAATAATTGCTGTGGCTTCAATTGTCAAAGTGAGCTAACCTGTAATTTCCAAGTGTTCTGCAATGTACAGAAACTATACTTAGAACCCAACAGAGATTCTGTCCTTCCCTCCCTGCTTTCTCTGCAGGTGAGTTTAGGATGGGAGTTCTTGTAAGACATTAAATAATTTATGGTCCACTCTTGAAGCTCGAAATTAGATGATATTGAAGAAGAGCCCTGATAACTACTGAGTCTAGTTTCATTAACTTTACTCTGAGTCAGGTGTAAGGTTCTAATAGTGTGCCTATTTGTACTACCATAGGTACCACTTCACACTAAACAAGCACTCACTTGCTAGTCACTATTCTAAGCTCTTTATTTATGTTATTTCATTTAATTTTTCCTTTACGAGGTAGGTACTATTTAAATCTCCATTTAAACAGATGGGGAATGCTGAAGTGCAAAGAAGTTACACAGTCTAACTCAGGATTCCTAAGATTAACCACTATTCTCTCATGTTTCCCAAACTTGACAAAGTCCAAGGAAACTTCGCTTCGTACCCTTTAAGATGCAGTGCAATTATTGTCAAAGACCAAAAAGAATCTTCTCCTTTCGAGAGAGGTCATAAAATACTTCTTGTATTTCTCTCAATACAAAACAAACAAAGCATATGAAATGTAGAAGAAACCAATTTTGTTGGGGAAAATAAATTGGGTGCTGTATTGTGTGTCATTTTTAAATCCAGCTGGATATGCTAATTCTATGCGGATCTTAGAAACCCTGAAATTACACACTGCTTAGACTATTTTAATCCCTGAAAGCACTGTTGTGATCCCTGAATAATATATTTTAAAAATAACTGTTTCACCTTCACCAAATATATTCCAGTTAAATTTAAGAACTTAAAGTAACAACACACTGCTCTTTGTTCATAATGATGACTCTTCCTGAGACAGGCCCTCTGTGGTCAATTATCTAGTAAAAGGCACTAACTGCATTAAACTGCCCACATTCTCTAGCCCATAGCACTTGGGGAGCAATGGCAAGAAGGTACCAGATGGCTGAGACCTGGGCTGCAATCTGTTCTCAGGAAACAAAAAGATACCTTGCCTTTAATAGGCTCAAACACAAAATCTGGGCCTGCTCAACATGATTCTTGAACCAACTACGCTAAGAGATTATATCAGAGGCTAGAAAACAGAATGAGAACATTTCCGGAACTCAATATAGTTGAAAACTTCTGGGTGTACCCTTAAATGTAGAAAAAAAGGGGAAGTACATCATTACTATTTATGCCCAAAGTAGCACAAATACAAGTGGTGCTTTCATGCTTGGAGTACAGTTGATTATTTAAAGGCTCAAGAGTATATTTTACTTCCTATTTATTTAATTGCTTTGAACTAAAACCTAAACAGAAATTGATTAAAGTGATACAGTTCAAAATAGAAATCTCATGGTGATTGCTTAAATAGATATTAAAAAATAACAGGAATCACAAACTAGGAAAAGTAAAGCAAATCCCAAGTTTAAAACCAATCTTAAAATTCTGAGTTGACAATCACTGAAAGGAAAACAAACAAAAAATCTTCACTTGTGCAAAAATGTAACCCAGTGCTATTATTCCTTCAGTTTTCCTTTAACAACCCCCAAATTAATTTGTTTTTAAAAAGAGACCTGTATTGACAATACATGTAAAATATATGCTTTTTTTGGTAGAATAAATGTTTTACTACCTTCTAATAGGGTTTACATGAGTGTAGGTAAAAATTAGTATACTATACCACATCAATAAGAATATAAAATAAAAGCCACATGATCACCTTACATGGTATCTCAACAGGCTCAGGGGAAAAAAAAGTGAAAAAATCCAGTACCCTTTTATGATAAGAAAACACTCAACAAACTAGGAATTGAAGGGAATTACTTCATTCTGATGAAGTTCATGTATGCAAAACCCAAGCTAACAACAAACTTAATGGAAAACTACTAGAAACATTCTCTGTAAGATCAGGAAAAGACAAGGATATCCCTCATCATTTTTATGCAACATTGTACTAGAGGTTCTAATAAAGACAATTATGTGAAAAATAAAATAAAAGGCATCCAAACTGGAAAGGAAGTAGTAATACTCTCTATGCACAGATGGTGTGATTTTCTACATAGGAAATCTACAGGAATCCATTAAAATACTATTAGATTGGGCTGGGTGTGGCTAAGTGGTAGAGCACTTGCCTGGAACGTGTGAGGCACAGGGTTCGATCCTCAGCACCACATAAAAAAATAAATGGAATAAAGATATTGTGTTCATCTATGACTAAAAAGATATTTTTAAAAGATACTAGAATTAACAAGTTCACCAAAATTTCAAGATACAAAATCAAAACAAAAAAAATAAGTTATACAGTCACGCATTGAATTACAATGTTTTGGTCAGTGATGGTATGCATATACTATACTAGTCACAAAAAATTATATTGGAACTGAAAAATTGATATAGCCTAGTTATTGTAGCCATTGTAGCATCACATGTAACTCATGTGTTTGTGGTAATGCTGGTATAAACCAATCTCTCATGCTACCAGCTATATAAAGTATAGCACAGTTATAAATAATACATAATACCTGATGATAAATGACTATATTACTGTTTTATGTATTTACTAAACTACACTTTTAAGTCATTATTTCAGTGATATATATGTGTGTATATATATGTGTGTGGATATATATACACACACATATATGTATATGATGTGTGTGTGTGTGTGTATGTGTGTATCCCAAAAAGTTTACTGTAAAACAGCCCAGGCAGGTCCCTCAGGAGGTGGTACTGTTATTATAGAAGGTGAGAGCTCCATGTGTGTTATTGCCCCTAAAGACCTTCCAGTGGTACATACAGATGTGAAGTTGAAGACATGATATTGATCCTGCCCTGTGTAGGCCTAAGCTAATATGTATGTTTGTGTCTTAGTTTAAAAAAAAATTTAAAAGTTAAAAAAAATTGAATTTTCAAAAGAGAAAAAATCTTATAGAATAAGGATACAAAGAAAAAATAATTTGGTACAGCTGTAAAATGTATGTTTTAAGATCAGTGCTATTACAAAAGAGTCAAAAAGCTGAACATATTTAAGTAAAGTAAAAAAGTAAAAGTAAAGTAAAAAAGTTACAGTAAGCTAAGGTTAATTTATTACTGAAGAAATATATTTTTATAACCAGTGTAGCTTAAGTGTACAACGTTCATAAAGTCTACAGCAGTACATAGTGATGTCCCAGGCCTTCATATCCACTCACCACTCACTGACTCACTCAGAGAAACATCCCATCCTGAAAGCTCTATTCATAGTAGGTGCCCTGTACCACTTTTTTTTTTTTATCTTTTATGCCATTCTTATTGTATCTTTTCTTTTCTTTTTTTTTAAAAATATTTATTTATATTTTAGTTGTAGGTGGACAGAATATCTTTATTTTATTTTTATGTGGTGCTGAGGATCGAACCCAGTGTCTCACGCGTGCTAGGCCAGCACGCTACCACTGCGCCATAACCCCAACCCCTTATTGTATCTTTTCTATGCTTAGATATGTAAAACATTATTATTGTGTTACAGTTGCCAACAGTATTGAGTACAGTAACATGCTGAACAGGTTTATAGCCTAAGAGTAATAGGTTATACCACATAGCCTAGGTGTGTAGTAGGCGATATCATCTAGCTTTGTACAAGTACACCCATGAAATCACTCAACAATGCATTTCTCAGAACAGATTCCTGCTAAGTGCTATGTGACTGTATTTCTACACACTTGTAATGTACAATCCCAAGATTAAGATAACAATATAATTGTTACATTAACCCAAAAATTAATATAACAATTTCATTTACAATACCATAAAAATATATCTAGGAAGTATTTAACAGAAGAAGTATAAAAGTTATGCTCTGAAAACTACAAAGGATTATTGAAAGAATTAAAGAAGACCTAAGTAAATGAGAAAACATTCCATTTGTGGATTGGTCAGAAGATAATACTATTAAGATGGCAGTACTCCTTAAATTAAGCTACAGAATCAATGCAATCTCTATCAGAATCCCAGTCTTTTTCTTTGTGGAAATTGACAAACTGATTGTAAAGTGCATATGGAATTGCCAAGGAGCCATAATGCCAAAACAATCTTGAAACAGAGAACAAAGGAGAAGGACTCACTTTGTGATTTCAAAACAATAGTAGTCAAGAGAATGTTGCATTAACATAAGAATAGGGTTGTAGATAGGAGGAACAGAATTTAAAGTCCAGAAATAAACTCACATATCTCTGATAAACTGGTTTTTCTGTTTTGTTTTGGTTTTTACAAGGGTGGCAACACCATTCAATAGGGAAAGAAGAGTCTTTGTGACAAATAATGCTGGAACAACTGGATAGTTGTATACAAAAAAATTAATTAGATCACTATATGCAACGATCAATTCACAGTGAATCAAAGGCCCTTAAAAGCTAAACTACACACCTATTAGAAGAAAACACTGGGGTAGATCTTTATGATCTCAAATTTGAAAGTGGATTCTTAGATATGTCATCACAGGTATGAACAACAAAAGAAAAGAAAATTATTAGGCTGCATCAAAGTTATGAACTTTTGTGCTTCAAAGCACAGTATCCAGAAAGTCAAAAGATAACCCAAGGAATGGGAAAAAATATTTGTAGATCACATGTTTGATAAAGTACTTGCATCTAGAATATATTTTAAAAACTCTTATAACTCAATAATAAATAAGGCAATCCACTTAAAGAATAGGCAGTGGATCTGTGTAGACATTTCTCCCAAGCAGAGAGACAAAAGGCCAATAGGCACATGAGAAGATGCTTGAGTTCACTCACTAATCATCAAGGAAATGCAAATCAAAACCACAATAAGATACCATTTCACACCTAGTAGCCCTAAAAAAAGTCAGATAAGAATAGCTGCTGGCCAGGATGTGGAGAAATTTGAATCCTCCTTTACTGCTGGTAGAAATGTAAATGGTGTAGCCACTTTGGAAAACAGTCTGACAGTTTCACAAATGTTAAAAAGAGAGTTATGTAATACCCAACAATTCCACTCCTAGGTATGTATGTATGTACTCAAAAGAATTGAAAATAGATATTCAAATAAATAACTGTACACAACTGTTCACTGCAGTATGAGTCACAGTAGAAAAAAAGTGTAAAGACCCCAAATACCCATCAACTGATGAATGGAAAAACAAAATGTGTTATATCCACACAATGGAATATTATATAACAATAAAAGCATGAAAAGGAATGAAATAATATTTCAACATCAGAGACCCTTGAAAACGTTATGCCTCAGTAAAAGAAGCCAGTCACAAAACATCACATATTCTATGATTTCATTCAAATGAAATACTTACAAAAGGTAAATGTATAGTGACAAAAAGCAGTGTAGTTGGGTAAACTTCATTTTTTTTAAAAAATATTTATTTATTTATTTTTTAGTTTTAGGTGGACAGAATATCTTTGTTTTTATGTGGTGCTGAGGATCGAACCCAGTGCCTCACGCGTGCTAGGCGAGCATGCTACCACTGCGCCACAATCCCAGCCCCTGGTAAACTTCATTTTTACCCATGATAGATTAAATTTATATGTTCGAGCAAAAGGAGTATGTACCGGTTATAAGCCAGTATATTATATTTTCTGAAACAATCAGATTATTTAAAAGAAACATTTTCATTCCCTCGCCAATATGTTTTTAACAACATATAAATACACATTCATTTTCAAATTTGATTTGTTTATAATATTTAGATGAACTTGAAAAGAATGTTGCAGATTATTCTACATATAATGTACTTTGCAAGCCTCTCCTGCCCTGTGACTCTTAGTGACCCAGTTTTTCTTTTCATTGTACTGCTACTTTTGTTTTAGTAATCATTCTCAGATAACATGAATTAATCAAAGAAAAAGCAGGTCCTTCCATCACACTAAAGACATTTCTAAAAATATTACTCATGTTTAATAATTATCAGAATTGGAATGTATTTACATTGTTTCAACTGATTATATATGACTAATGAAAATACTAACTTAGAAGAAATGTTCTAATATTTGATCTTATGGTTACAGCAAATATATTTTTTGAAAACATTAATCTACACTGATATTGTTTTGTTGCCAAAAATATGAGGATTGCTATGATTTGAATGAGTCCCTCAAAGATGTGCGGGAGAGGTAATTCCCACTGTAATAATGTTCAGAAGGTGGCACCTTTAAGAGTTTATTAGGTTGTGAGGGTAGAGCTAATTAATGTTATTCATTATCTTTGGGAGTAGGTTTATTATGAAAGTGGGTTTGCAGCTAGGCACAGAGGTGCATGCCTATAATTCCACCTCCCAGCAAATCAGTAGGCTGAGGCAGGAGCATCACAAGTTGTGAGGTTAGTCTCAGAACCAAGCCCCTGTCTCCAAATAAAATATAAAAAGGGCTGAGGGTGTAGCTCAGTGGTAGATTATCTTTGGGTTAAATCCCTAGTACCACACACAAAGTGAGTCTGCCCCCTCCAGCTGGCTCTCTCATGCACTCTCTTGCCATTCTGCTTTCTGCCGCATGATGCACCAAGAAGGCCCCATCAGATGTTAGCCCCTTGATCTTGTTCCTCCTAGGCCCTAGAACTGTAAGAAATAAATTTCTAGTCTTTATAAATTATCTAGCCTATAGTATACTGTTACAGTAGCACCAAACAGACTAAGATAGTGATCAATAAAAGACTTTCAAGATAAAGGATAGAATTCTTTGGGGAGAAGTGAGGGAAATCTGAGTTGGAGTAGAAAAGGGAATGGTGTAAAATTTCTGATTAAGAGCTTGTTCACATGTTTTTAAATGGATGATGTCATGTATCAAATTGCTATGGACTCTCAATTCATTGGATATATTTGGAAGAATGATGTATGCTATAAGTTGCATGGTTAGATGTCAATATCTAGAATGTATGGAAAATTCTATCCTTTGCAACTATAAAAGTTATGGTGGGAAATTCTTCTACCATCTTAAGAATGGGTATGTATTAAACAATTTAAGAATAATTGCTCTAAGATTTAAATACAAAACTGTATCTTCACATTGCCAAATTGCTCTGTGGAGTTGCAGATTTATACTATGAGGGTTTCTTTAGTTCCGAAAACTAAAACTTGGTGTTTAAAATGAGGCTTTTTAATTTCTGCCAATCTGAATGTGAAAAGACATCAAATTTTAGTTTGCCTTTGCTCCCTTGTTCTAAAACCCCTTGCTTCACTCTGAGCATGTCTTTCTAACTTTTTATGTCTCAGCTTAAATACCACTTAGGCCTGTTCAGTCTACTCCATCTTAAAGTAGATCACCACCCTCGTTTCATCAGCTGTTCTCTACCTTACACTGTTGGTTATTTCATTTGCTCCACTTACAGAACATTGTGAGCACTCAATAAATGTTAGCTATTTTATTCATTTGCCTGTTTTTATTTCAGCTTAACTTTTCTTACTAAAAGGTAAACTACAGGAGGAAGAGTTCCTCTCCAGTCCATTTTATGCATAGCATAATACCTGGCACACATCAGGCACTCAATAAATGCTGAATGAGTAACTATCACAGGGTTGGATCATGGAGTAGTATCTTACACCCTTCAAAAGACCTCCACAGGGGGTTGGGGGTTGTGGCTCAGTGGTAGAGTGCTTGCCTAGCACATATGAGGTACTGGGAACAAGTGGAGGCTTCAACTTATACCCACATATAAATAAATAAATTAAATAAAGGCATTGTGCCCATCTACAACTAAAAAAAAAAAAGACCCTCCACAGTACACTGGTAACCACAGCAGTTGGCTCATGGTCTTCCTCTTGGAAGTATATAATACATGCCTTAACTTTATTCTAGATGAACTTCTATGTGCACACTCCACAAATACTTTTTCAGTGAACTGTGTTGAACTATATATAGTAAAGGCAATGTAAACATACTGATTTAAGTCTGCCCAACTGTGTGAACTACCTTATGTTTCTAAACTTCAGTTACTTAATTCTCACATGTGCCAATTTCCTCATTTGTAAAATGGGAATAAGTAAATCTATTTTTTAAGATGTTGTAAGGAGTAAATGAGATAATTGTGCTAAAGGGTCCTTAATACAGTTTTCAGAACATTGTGAGCACTCAATAAATGTTAGCTATTATTTCCTTATCCTCTATGAAAATGTCAGTTAAGTCTGCACACACAGCATTATCCCAAATTTCAACATAAGGGAAATATTTCATTCTAAGAAGTCCAACTAATATAAAATCTGAGCCTAACTTAAATAATGGAAACACTAATATCACTATAAGAATCTGGCATACAAAAGTTTTTCAAAGAACAAGAGATATTAATTTATTATCCTTGCAAATTGAGAATGTCATTTAAATAGAACCAGCAGTAAAATGTCAGAATTGTAATAGTATATAGAGCTAAAAAAACACAGCAGAACAACCTGTTTTTCAGAAATACTAATAACTGACCTAAATAGTTCTAAAAGTAGACAACTTCCTAGTCATCTTTAAAGTTTGATGACAGACTGATAAAAGAGCCAATTACAATTTTTATAATGATTTCCTAGTTTCCAAACCCAAATAGCATGGATCAAGGCAGCATTCTGGGTAAGATTCATAAATCTTTCCCTTTATCTTTTTTTTAACAAAGCTCAGAAAGCTAACTTTGGAAAAATAACTACTGAAATAACTATTCCAATAATAGTAATATTTATTCAGCATATCTTCTATTGTCATTTTTAAGAGAACCATAGGTTTCATTTAACTGAATTTTTCCTCCTTAGTGGAAGTACTATATTTGGTGTTATTCACAATTTTGACCAAACTTTCAAAACTTTAGAAATAAGACCAAATGTTGATGTAGGAACTGGAAACTTCCTACATAAAACCACACATTTGTGTAACTTCAACCCAATTACCAACTTTACCACAAGGTATTGGCATTTTTTAAAAAGAGCACATTTTAGCTCTCTTTTAAAACATTAAAATATCCTCTTTTTTTAAAAACATTAATCATATGTCATTTTATTTATGAGATGGCATACTGAAATACAGATTGGTCATAATATGCATCCTGATACATTAATGCTTAACAGAGTCTATTATTAAAGTCAGTCATTGTGGAAAAAAAAAAACATAGCATAGACAAGGATCTGGATCAACCCCCAGCACTACAAACAAACAAGAAAATTTTCTATATTAAAATCTCTGGGGCTGGAGTTGTGGCTCAGTGGCAGAGCGCCAGCCTAACATGTGTGAAGCACTGGGTTTGATCCTCAGCATAACATAAAATAATAAATAAATAAAATAAAGTTTAAAAAAAACCCCAAACCAAAAAAACTGTAGTCAAATTTGATTTCAGAATGCTGTGTGCAATTCTATTATACCCTGAGAAATAGAAGGGAAGAATAAAGATAACATTTATTTAGCAGATATGTGTGTTGTTCTGATGTGTAATTGCATTTCATAATCAGTGTCTAAAAGTTTATCATGCTGTTTTCATTCATTTATACATATTTCCTGAACCTCCACTATGCCAGAAATTATTATAAGCCTGGGAAAGATCCATAAAAAACAAAATTAAATGAAATATGTAGTAATAGATAAGTAGTATGAAGAAAAATAAGCAGAAAGGGTGAGGAATATTGAGGTAGACGTTTCAATGTATAATAGAGTAGGAAAGGACTCCTTACTAAGACGACATCTGAACACTCAAAGGATGTGAGGGAGGGGTGTTCCAGGTCAGAACAGTCAGTGCGAATGCTCTGAGCAGGATATGAACAGTCAGGGGTAGTAAAGCTGGAGCAGTGGGATCAAAGACAAATGATATTTGGGAAAAGGACCAGAATAATCCCAAGAAACCAGATTGTGTACTTTTAAGATTATGATAAAAAACTCTGGCTTCTACCTGAAGTGATCTATCCTTTGTGTAGTTGAGAACAGACTGCTGAGAAGCAAGACTGGGAGAAGGGAGTGAAAGCTACAGGAATCAGGCAAGAGATAAGGTGGTTTGGACCTGGTGGCACTGAAGGGAGCAAGAGGTGATAGAATCTGGATGAGTCTGAAGGCATAGCCAACAGAATTTCCTGACGGACTGGCTGAGAAGGCAGTTCCTGAGAGGCAGAGAAGAGTCGGCATAACTCTAAACATATCTCCTGGACAATTGGATGTGTAAGTTTTATTATTTGCATTTTACAGAAAAGGGAACTAGATATTATTTCAAAGTTCATAGTCTTTCCATTATGCCTCATTACTTTAGGGTAAAGATAATGGAAATTAAATATGCAAGGCATCTACCATTAGGATTACATACTCTTCGTTTGTAAAACACACTTAGGAGACATTTTCTTTTCTTCTTTAAATTTTTTAGTTGTTGTTAGACTTTATTTTATTTATTTATATGCGATGCTGAGGATTGAACTCAGCGCCTCACACATGCTAGGCAAGCGCTATAACACTCACTGAGCCACAATCCCAGCCCTGAGACATTTTCTTTTAAGAAATGGTGAAATCTCCCTAGATTATGAGACTGTCTGCTGTGGAATGAGCGACGTCTGTCTCTCCTCCCTCGCTCCACTCACACAACTGTGTATGCTGGAGTCTTAACTTCTTTTGTGATAGTATTTGGAGATGCCGCCTTTGGAAATTTGGGTTAGATGAAGTCATGAGGGTGGGGGCTCATGATGGAATTACTGGTTTTATAACAAGATGAAGAGAAAAATATTCTCTCTGCCAAATGAGGATTCAGAAAAAAAGTAGCCATCTGCAAGAGGGCTCTCATCAGGACCAAACTGGCTAGTCTTGATCTTGGACTTCAGCCTCTGGAGCTATGGGGGCAGAGGGAGTCTGTTGTTTAAGCTACCTAGTGTATGATCTTCTGTTATAGCACCTCAAACTGATTAACATCTATCCAATTGCATGGTGCATCCTGTAAATAAAAGCAGACTGGAAAGAGGATAGGAAATGTGTGGATGACAGAATATCAGGTTATCTAAGAATATTAGAGATACATAGAGGTAGATCTCTACATTCCTGAGGCTGATGGCATGATAAATTAACCATAGAACTCTCTTTGGAGACCACAAAATGAGATGGAGAGCACTTTTAAAATTAGATATGAGAAGACTACTTTTCTCTGGTTTCTTCATGTGTTTCAAATAGAAACCTAAAAAAGTGATCACCATGCTATAGGTGCTATTCAATGACTAAAGATATTTTAAGCACATACACAGGCTGTGTTTTTGTACACTTAGCATATATGCATATTTTTCCATAATATAAAGGTTAATAGGCTCCAATAAGTGTATTTTCTATCCTGCTATTTTAGTGTATTTGTGTAAATGTGTTGTAGTGTGGTAATTCCCAAGGGGTAGTTGTCTTAAATACACCCTCTTCCTGACATCAATCAAAGCTACTTACCTCTTTCTTCCCAGTCATTTGTATATGTGTGTGTACTGGGGATTGAATTCAGGTCCTTATTCATGCAAGGCAGATCCTCTATTACTGAGCAACCCATCCTTCTTCCTAGTCATCTTGACAAAGCTCCAATTTTTCCTTCATCTCTTTATCAGGACAGTTGCCAATATTAAGAAATACTAACTCTTTTTATTGGGGTGGGGGGATACCAGGGATTAAACTCAGGGGCACTCAACCACTGCACCACATCCCCAGTCCTATTTTGTATTTAGAGACAGGTGGGGACAGGGTCTCACTAAGTTGCTTAGCACCTCACCATTGCTGAGGCTGGCTTTGAACTCGCAATTCTCTTATCTCAGCCTCCCTAGCCACTGGGATTACAGGCATGCGCCACCGTGCCCAGCAAGAAATAGCTCTTAACTCCACAGTGTGCTTTATGTGTGTAATACCTCTTTTTCATTCTCAGTCCAGAAATGACCCTGGTCTTAATTTTGGCAACATAGTTCTAAGTGTATCTTCTTTCCTGTAGTTTACCCCTCTGCCATATATTGGACAGGCTGGGGTCCACTCAATCTCACAGCAAGGTTCTGGTCTTATCATTCTTTATCAAAAACATACACTAGTTTCTGTTGATAGCTGAGTTAAGTATACATTTTTCTGCTTAACTTTCGGGGCCTTCTGCAATGTGGCCCCAAGCTGCCTTCCCAGTCTTGTCTTTTACCATTTCTTTTACAAGGTACCTACAGCTCTTGCTAAACCAATCATTCTTCTCTGAGCCTGCCTATGGTTTAGTAACTGTGTGCCTTTGCTCACACAAAAATGTCCCCTCATTTCTTTCAAACCTACCTTTAGGTGCCATCTGAAATACAACTTCTTCTAAGATTTTCCCAGTGTCCCAGATCAATATGATAGCTCACTCCAAGGAACCCCTCCAGCACTCACTTACTCATCAACACTTTATTCTAGGCTCCTAGAAAGTAACAACTGTACTTTGCACATCGCTAAATTTACTTTGGTGGTAACATGGTAGCATACATAAAGTACAGCTCAATGATTATTGGTAAGGACAACTGTTAAAGATGTCCTAAAAGAGGATGTCGCTAATCTTACCATTAGAATTCACAACTTTTCCATTTTACTTAGGATATCAGTGGAGACAAAAGGTTCTAACAGTATCTTCCTGGTCTCTTGGTTTTTCTTTCTACTCTTCTATATAAATAGAAGTTATATTATAGTGATTAAAAGTCCCCTGTAAAAATGTCACCAGGCTATATCTGGCAAGAAACGATAAGTACTAATCTGTTCGTTACTCACTCTTTAGTGAATAAAGGGAATATGAGATGACATGTTTGAATTTGAGACAGAAAGAAACTGAAGTCTTTCAAGGGAGGAAAAAAATTACAAAGGGAAAACCTGTTTCACAAAATGCAGTCTGTGGAGAATCTTTCAGCTGAATGTCAAGATTTTAAAAAAATCAATAAAACCTTTGAAACTAGAACCATGTGAAAAGTCTTTTAGGCTTGATGGCAAAATATAAAGCTAAGGCTTTAAGAAAGTAAAATCTTTCTCAAGTAACCACAAAAGAAATTCTTCAAAATTCAGGAGCCTCCATGGCTCCCATATATGCTTAGCACAAATTGCTTATTACACAGATAGGGAGAGTCAAGATTCAAAAGGCCAGTGCTTTCAAAAGGACTTTTACCAAGGCTGTAATTAGTTGTTCAGGCAAAAACTGCATACACGTCTAATTGCACACACAATTGGCTAATTGTATCTTCAAAATGAAGGGTAAGGGTTAATTGTATCCACATCTGGCCATAAAGAAAGAGGCTGTCCTTTGAAAATATGACACTACACTTGGAGGAAAATTTGCATTAAACAACCAGCCCTATTACTACTAATAATTATAATAATACCACATGCTTACAAATTAATACCTTTCATTGTGATCCTGAAAATACTTTATAAACATTAATTAATCTCACAATACTCCTATGAGGTATGAAAGGTGATTATCCCAATAGTGTCAATGAGGACACACAGCAAAGTTAGGTAATTGTCAAAAAGTCACAAAGACAATCAGAGCTCCCAGTCCCTGGCTCAGGTCACCAGGGAGGCTCAGGGGGGATCTTGGTTCACATAATCAGCAGGAATGAGTCTAAAATCAACACAAAGCCAAGTAATCCAATTTCAGAACGGTGAAAACTAGCTTGAGATTTAGAGACTACTTTGGTTTCTTTTATTCAAAGGTACACACACACACGCACTCTCAAGAACAGAGCTGACAAGCAAAATTTCATTGTTTCTTAGTCTGATTTTATGATCAAATATTTCACATAATTTAAACAAGTACAGAAAACTATATGATACATCAGTGAATGGTACTTTCAAAAATATTTTAGAAAATAAGATTCTGTAAGAGATGGATACTTAGAATGTTTTGGCTCTAGTAGCTATGGGGTAAGGACCTGCTGGACATGCACACATAAGGTTGGGGACTAGAACAGAAAAATTAATGTTACCTTAATTCTAACTGTTGTGAATTTACAAAATTTAGAGTCAGGAGCATCCACTCCTGACTTATACTACCAAGAATACCTAACTTAACAGAAATAATTTTCCTTATAAATGCATAAGTATATCATTAGTATTTGGTGTAATCTTAATATCTTCTTTAAGAATCAGAGACATATGATCTTTATTTAACAACAAAATACATAGCATAAAGCTGATTTATTTTTTACAATTAAAAAATATTGAGCTAGGTGCAGTGGTGCACATCTGGAGGCTAAGGCAGAAGGACTGATAGTTCAAAGCTAGCCTCAGCAACTTACAATACCCTATCTCAAACTAAAAAATAATAGGAGGTGGGGATGTGACTCAGTGGTTAAGGGTCCTTGGGTTCAATCCCTGGTAGAAAAAAAAAAAAAAACAAAAAATTCATGTTTCCCATCAGGAAATGTTTGGGTAATTTGCTTATTCATCACCATTAATGATAAATTTTCTATGTGGATACTTAAAAACATGCTTCAATTCATTTCAATTCATTTAACCAGTGAAGACACACTCCTGGAAATGAGTAAGACAAAATTCCTGTTTTCATGGAACTTATGGTCTATATATGTATTTATATTAATTCTAGTCCTATGATCTCTTCCTATAACAGCTTTGAGGCACTATAAATTTGATAGAGTAACGAAAAATTGAATTAGGCACAAGGAAAACAGAAACACAACATGCTTGAAGATAAGTCAGTCAGACTGTGGTTCCTATGCTTCACATTTGGCTCAGTTATTGAGCACCTCAAAGAAGAAAAGGCAAAAAAGAAAGAAAAGCAATAAAAGAGTGACACTAGAACATGTAATAGAATTTTTTAAATGTCAAAGAGACAAAAATCAATATAATTCAGAGTTCTTAAAACAGAGAAATGACAACATGGGAGAACTTGAGAAGGCTCCAGGGAAAACAGGCACATTCTGGGCTGAGTTGAAGGGCAGTACTGATTTCCAAAGACACTGCTACAGAAAGGGCATTTCATACTCAGCATACAGCAGGCAAAGACAGGCTGTGCAAGTACAAGCCATGCTAAGGAAGTGGGAGTGAATTCTATTGCAGAGTAGGAAATAGATGCAGACTTAGAAGGGCCTGGTGGGAGTTACAGGACTATTTGTAAATGTCTGTTGAATAATAGATAACACTAGATTTCTGAGAGGAAAGTTGAGAAGGTAGTACAATTTTTCTTTCTCTTTTTAATTTTTAAGTAAAAAACTCTAGCACCGAGCAAAGAATAGATCAGAAAGGCAAAAGTCAAGAGGAAGAAAGATCAGTTAGGAGGCTCTGCAGTCAAAAGAATGAGAGATGATGAGGGCCTGATCTTTAGTCCTGGAACAGAAGGGGTAAAGGAGAGGACAAACAAGAGACTCTGACAGGACATAGTGAATAATTAAATTTGAGGAAAAGAATGAATCACTTAGCCGGAGGCAGTGGCGCAAGCCTGTAATCCCAGCACTTTGGGAGGCTGAGACAGGAGAATCGTGAGTTCAAAGCCAGCCTCAGCAATGGCGAGGCGCTAAGCAACTCAATGAGACCCTGTCTCTACATAAAACACAAAATAGGGCAGAGGATGTGGCTCAGGGGTCAAGTGCCCCTGAGTTCAATCTCCAGTAACAAAAAAAAAAAAAAGGAATGAATCACTCATGTCGGGTGCAGTGGCACACGCCTACAATCCCAGCAGCTCAGGAGGCTGAGAAAGGCGGATCGCGAGTTCAAAGCCAGCCTCAGCAACTGCAAGGCACTAAGCAACTCAGTGAGACCCAGTCTCAAAATAAAATATAAAAAATAGGGCTGGGGATGTGGCTTAGTGGTTGAATGCCCCTGAGTTCAATCTGTCGTAAACTACCCCCATCCCCACCCCTTAGTGTGCCAAAAAAAAGAATGAGTCACTCATGACTGGAGGGTACCTTGCCTCTAAATCCTACATGACCAAGGAGGTCCAGAAGGCTAATATTGCATATGTTTTCCAATGCTTTATTAGGCCTATTATCAATAAGATCAACTAGATATTATACCTTTGTATCATAAATATCATATTTATGATATTATATTATACCTTTTATCATCAATATAATTATTATACCTTTTATCATCAATGAAAAGGATAAAAAATTGTTTGAATGTTCATGCATGTTATCTACAATTATATCAGAATATGAAATGTAATTATTTAAAATAAAAATAATCTGAAATACTATGGTTATATTCTAACTTAGGTTTCAGCACTTCTTTTTCTGTTCATTTACATTTACAAAAGGAATATGAACTTCAGGATTTTTTTCCTTAGAGATTCAAATGATCTGTATTCACTACGTATCTATATCCCTCCCTCCCACATGGCCAGGGACAACACAAAACTATGATAAAGATAGATGCTTAAAAATTAGTTGCTGAATGAATAAATTTAAAAAGTAAAATCAAACAAAAATCAGCTATTCCCTAAGACGATGGGCAGTTATTGTTATTATCTGGATTCTATGGATTGCAAGTGTGCAAGTGATTGCTGTTCTTTATTCAACAACAACTTAAAAGTTTCATCAGGAAAGGTCTATTTTCTAAATAACTTACCCTTATCACCAAATTTATTTTTATGAAAAATTGTTAGGTGTCTTATCCAAGGCCATGTCCTTATTAACATAAGAATTGCTATAGAAAGAATATTTATTAAAAAAAAAGTTTGGGAGATTTTGCAACATCTGGCACTGAAAAGCCAGATTCAGGAGGGATTCACCATCAAAAAGAAGGGGGGCCTGGGGTTGTGGCTCAGTGGTAGAGCGCTTGCCTTGCACATGTAAAGCACTGGGTTTGATCCTCAGCACCACATAAAAATAAATAAAATAAAGACATTGTGTTCATCTACAACTAAAAAATATTAAAAAAAAAAAAAAAAAAAGAAGGGGAAGAAAAAAAGGCAGGAAGTGAAGGTAAACAGCTAAACAGGTCCAGGGCTTTCTGTATTCTTTTTTTTACATCAAAACCTTTATTGGCAGCTCCTTCACTTGTGCACATGGGATCACATGTGTGTATACACAGAGGTCAGCAAGGATAGGGTTCCGAATGACTGGTCCAGCTGCAGGAAGCCCAGGCCTAGGGACTCAGAGAAGCCTGAGGCAGAGTAGAATCCCCAATTCAGAATCAGTGACTTGGCAGTTAAGTGTTTGGATGAGTGGAAATGCTCTGAATTTGAGATGGAGCCACTTATCAGGCATGTGACCATGTAAGTCATTTTACTTTTCTGAGCATCAGTTTTCTCAACTGTAAGAAGAGGAGAACTAAATATTTGTGCATGCACTGCACTAAGCAGAATATCTACCCACAGAAAATCAATAAAACAATTCATGTAAACACAAATGAATTGTGAAAATATTTTCCACTTGATGAAAGGTTTTTATAAGTATTTTCCCAAACAAAATGGCAGTGGTGAATGGAAAAGAATCTCTTTCATTCCAAAACTTTTGGAACGTTGTCCAATAACCTGACACATTTAAAAGAAGACAGACTTTGAAAATGGCCTTACAATGGCTTCTTGAGTAACAGTTTGCCAAATAAAAATCATCTATACCATTTTGGTTAAAAACTAATTCTATAAAGAACCTGCATGTGAAGCTTGTAAATATATTTATATATTTCCAACTTTATATACATGTACATTGGCGTTTTCACTGTTGGTTAACAGTAACACTAAAATTCGAAATTGTTTCACTAGATGTAGAACCTCATGCCATTGAGCCATTTAACCCTTTACAATGACTGACTGCAAAATGTTCCATTCTTCCCATTAGAGAGCTGAAGTTTACTATTACTTCTAGTTCATGACACATTTTAAAATTTCAATATTACTAAATTTTATTGTTATCCTTTAGTAGCTAAGTAAAAGTGGTTTTACATGTATGATAATGGCATAAAATTTTCTCTTCCAATGTATGTATTAAGTTAAAGCAGGAATTTATTTTTTTAAATGTACATAAATATTTTTAAAACTAAAAATTCAAATAATGTATTATAAAGATAATTATCCTAAAATAACAGGTGATATAAGTTGAATGCTCTCTGTTATATATTCTATTAATCTCATGCCTTTTCCAGATGATCTTTCTTGGTCATTGTAGCTACAGGGATCATTCTCTGTATTCTGAAATTCTCCTACAGAATTTAGTCTATACTAATAGTGTTTAGTTTTAACTCTATGATTAACTCATAATCATATGCTATATTATGTTGTTCAAGTATTTACTTGCATGTGTCCTAGACTGGTTGATGAAATACTGGAGGGCAAAAAGAATTCATCCATCTCCTCTGCAAATGATCACAGTATTATGCAAATAGTGGGTAAGCTATAAATATTTTTTTAATAGTATTATAATTTCTTAAAATATTTGTATATTCAGGAACATTCTATTAAAATACTAATTAAAATAAACTAAGTTTTAGTTCTAAATATTTTAATCCCATGAAGATAAAAGATAAATTATTGACCTAATTTGAATTGCTCTTAGATTGCTAGTTGCTTATTATCAGACTTTTCCCCTTTCCTTAATTATAGATTAAGTATTGTGACAGGTAAAAATGTATCTAGTTAACATTCCTCAGACTTTTTGGCTGCCAGTGGTAGCTAATGACATGTAAATGCAAGCTACTGGATAGGGCTTTTGGAAAATTACTTAAAGGGAGGTGGCCTCCAATGTCCTGCTCTGGAAGGAGATGCAGTGGTCATCACGTAATCAAGAGGCAGCCGGGCATATAGAAGCCACACTTTAAAGGTGGTGAAGCAGGAAGACAGAAAAAGTCTAGGACATTGATGGTATGTATCATGGAGCTACTATAGAAGCCCTCAACTGGGGATTTTTTTAAATGAAGAAAAACAAACCCATAGTTTTAAGTCACCAGTTCAGGATTGTCAGTTACTTGCAGTCAAATGCAATCCCTGATTCATCCATGCACATGTGTATAAGAAGGAGCATATAGTTAATACTATTCAAGGAATGACTAAAAGCTCTCTAGCTTTTTTAAAACCACCTTTTCCCTTGGTAATGTTTAGTATACACTTGCTATAAAATAGTATCATGCCAATATTATTCATTCTTTGGTGACAGGGAATGAAATCCTCTGTAAAAATACAAATATTATCTGAGAAGAGTTATACTTCGAACTATCAATATATAACTGAATGTCTCAATGTGAATTAATTTATTAATAATTAAAACAATAATAAAAATTAAAATAATAATAAAAGCGATCAGGCCCTGCAGGGATGGGAATATAAGGCAGCTGTGTTTTTCTGTAGAAAGATTATACTCCTCCCACAGCCCTCCACTTCTTTCCCAGCCCAGAAACTAATGGGCAGCCTAAAGGGTATAGGGTACCAAAACAAACAAACAAACAACAAAACAAAACAAAAACCAAGAGATGAGACCCTGAAGAGAAGGGATATCAAAAGACAAACTTATTTTATTAAATAATACTAGTTATGATCATTTCTCTATAATGGGTGTACTTTATTCTATGTAATAATTCCAGCTAATTAAGAAACAGTATGAGTAGATTAGCTATTCAGTGGAAAATTAAAAGTCATTTTTTTTAATCTTTCAATTGATATGAAAGAAATGACAAACCACAGTAGTGAGCAGCTAAGGCACAGGGCAATTTAATAGGACTGGATTTACCTAAAATTTTACCAAGTAGACAGCTGAGCCATGGAGTTATTAGAACATTTCCCAAATGCTTATCACTTGTGAGGCTCTATGCTAGTTATCAGAAATTTAAAATGATGATTACAATAACTTCCTATCTTCAAAAATCTCCCAAACTTCTACGAAGAAAGAAATGCAAACAAACCCTATCAACGCAGAAGTATATATAAAAGCTGAAGCAGGACAGCAGAATTAAGCCTAAGGATGATAAAGGTGGCCAGGGAAGCCTCACAGGGCAAACGATACCTAAAGAGGATTTTCAAGGATGAACAGGATTCCGCTAAGAAGATAGGAGGGAATATGCACTCTAGTGAGAGGGAACAATACACAAAAAGCCAAAGATAGCAATGTTTGAGGCACTACTTGTATTTGTTATTGCTGCAACAGTGTGAGCACTGAGGAAGAAGTAAAAGCAGGGGGAATTGGGTAAAACCCAGACCAAGAAGGCAATGGAATGCCATGTTAATCAGCCTGGACTTCAGACTGATATGCAGTTACTGAAGGAAAGCCAGTGATAGACTAAGATTTACACTCTTGAAACATCACTACTGACTGTAGATTTGGAAGGGAGTGAGGCTGGAAGAAGGAATATCACCAGGGAAGCCTTAGTAATAATTCTAATGATAAGGGATGAGGACATGCAAGTTCCAAATGGTTCTTTTCTGGTTCTGTGGAGTGGAGTAAGGTAAAGTGGGAGGGGAAGGGAGAGCAAGAGAAAGAAAAGCAAAGGGAAGTTAAAATCTTTCACCTGGATGGCAATGTTCATATCAAGTTCCTTAATATTATTTATCAATCACATACAAATGCATGTTCTCTATGAACTCAGTCTTATAAAGTTTTAATCTGTGATTATACCATAGGAATGTCATAGTAAATGAATCCAAAATAAGAGCAGGTGAAAAGAAGAAACGAGCTTTTTGCTGTAGTATCCTCTTAGTATTATTGGTTTATAAGGAAGCATTTTCTCTCATTTTAAAAATGAAAAAAAGGCAAAATGAGAATAAAGTCAGACCCTTCCTATCTCCCCACAAATATGCATACAAATGAGAAAGATACTTTGAAGTACTTTGGGCCTCAAAGAATTGTACTTGTATTATGATATTATCTCTAAATTGTAGGTAGGATGAACAAACAGAAGAGTGCAGGAAGGCAAAGCAGAACATCTGCCAGACTCCAGAGTTGAGTTAATAAGAGGGCTGAGTTATGGTTAGGGTCCCCAGATCAAACATATAATTCTAAATATTATATTATATTTAGATATAAATATTATATAATTCTAAATATTTGTCCCAAATATTTCATGGGACAAACTGTACTAAAAATTATCTGTTCATTGAAATTCTAATTTAACTGGGCATCCAGGATTTTCATTTGCTAAATCTGGCAATCCCAGATATGGTGTGGCATCTTAGGGTGAATTAGTGATCTATTTATCAGGGCTGGGCTGTAGCTCAGTGGTAGAGTGCTTACTAGCAAATGTGAGGCACCGAGTTCAATCCTCAGCACCACATATAAATAAATAAAATAAAGGTATTGTGTCCACCTACAACTAAAAAAAATGTTTAAAAAGTATCTATCTTTTTGGGTGGCATTTTGGCTTCCTTCACGCAATAGGGAATGCTATTATTTACATATGAGGGAATTTTTAAACAACAGCATAGAAAAGTGAACTTAAACTTACTAGTAATTTATAAAAACCTTCCCAACAATATTGAGACCTTATCTTTAAGTACTGTGCCCTGTTTAAAACATCAAGAAGAAGGGGATGATCCTAATTAATGAAATAGAATGTTAACACTTTAAAGAAAGAATAAATAATGTTCATTGACATACGTACTCCAAACTCACAAGCAGCTCACAAGAATACAGAGGCATAAGAACTTTTCTAAAGATATGCCACTTAAATTTTTTTTAACAAAGCATACTTTCATGATAAATAACAGAAAAGACAATAACCACAAAAAATGTTTTTCAAGTTTTCACAGGGGTCTTCCTAATATGTCCTCAATTGACTGCCAAAAAAATAAGGTAACAGAGGCATATCTGGAACCTAGAGCAAGGTGGGAAGCCTAACTTCAAATCTGGAAAATTGTTGTATTTACACTAAAGCATTGTGGCTATTTTTAAAATTTATTTTAAGCTTGCTTTTATTTCTTAAAGAACATTTTCTTCATTAAGGTACAGATATAAACTGGAGGGAGCTACTTATAGGGTAGATACCAAATAGTCTGCTGGTGGGATACAGACCTCCACCCTGCATGCATTATCAGCCAAAGAAAAAAGAGCTCTTATTCATCAAATTTAAAAAGCACTCTCTCATTTCATGCTAATTGTATGATCCTCTGCATGATATATAAAAGATTGCCTAAGATGAAAGGCATTAAAAAGAAAACTGCCAGTCTTGGGTGTTTTTTTTTTAAACAGATGAACTTATTACATTTTTAGAAAAGCTGATGACTAATTCAAGTATTCCATTTATCTTCACAGAATGACTTTACAGATTTCATTATTATCAATATTTATCCAACTGCTTCTCTTTGCCCTAACATGACGTGATTTCATTCCACTTACAGCACTGCTCCAAAACCTTTAAATTGCTGTCAAATGATTCATATGTTAAAGGTTTTAAAATTAAAGACACACAAATTTTAACTTTTTGTTTTCCACAGAGGATATGGTTAATCCCCATTGAAAAAAGAGAGGGGGCGGTTCCAAGAGAGGGGGCGGTTCCAAGATGGCGGCCTAGGCAGACGCTGTGGTCAGTCTCTTCAGAGCCAGAGATTCAAGTAGTGAAAATACCATCTCCCAGCCAGCTTCTGGACATCATCCTACAGCTTCCCCGGCAGGAATTTCACTTGCGCGTGTAAGCAGGGCCACCAGGCAGCAGCCATTGCCACAAACAGCGTCTTCGGCAGCAAGCGGCGGCTCAGAGCCCCAGCCCAGGGCTTGCCCGGGCGGGGCCTGCTTCTATACGGGGTTGCCGGCTCCAGCGCTCACCCAACCACGCAGGGCCCCTAGCAGCTGCTCCCGTGGACACACAGCCTCAGCCGCTAGCCACTGGGGAGCCCAAATTCAGGGCAAGAGTTGCTCCAGAGACCCCAGCAGAGACAGCCCACCGCGCATCCGCTCCAGAGCTCCGGTGCACCGGCAGGAGCTGCAGAGGGCCCAGATCCGCCCGCAGGAACCTGCGCGGGTGTCCAGCAAGAGGGAGACCAGGAACTGCCACCTCGAGCCACTGAGGATCCCAAACTCAGGGTAAGAGTCCCCCTAGACACCCTAGTGTGAGGCAGCCCCACCCAAGGGCAGCCTGAGCCCGCCCCAGTTCTGCTCCAGAGTTCCCGGGGACGGGCAGGAGCTGCAGAGGGCCCTCAGGAACCTCCACAGTTGTCCAGCCAAAAGGAGACCAGGGTCAGCAACCTCTAGCCACTGGGAAGACCAAATTCAGGGCAAGAATCGCTCCAGAGACACCAGCGTGAGACAGCCCCATCCTAGGGCAGCCTAGGTCTGCCCCAGTTCCACTCCAGAGTTCCTGGGGTCCTGCAGGAGCTGCAGAGGGCCCAGATCCACCCTCAGGAAACTCCACGGGTGTCCAACTAAGGGTTGACCAGAGTCTGATTGCTAAAAGCCACAGAGGAAAGCACACCCAGGGAAAGAGTGGCCTCCGGAGACCCCAGCATGAAGAGGCCCCACCCTGATGCGCTCTGGGCCTGCCTCAGTTCCACTCAAGAGTTCCAGTGGGAATGCCAGGGGTGCTCACTTGAAGGAAGACCAGAGCCTGCTAGCTTCTAACCCCAGGGGAGCTCATACTCACGATAAGGGTCGCGCACAAACTCTCCAGCTTGTGACTCTGCCTAAGTGAGACCTGAGCCAGCCTCTACTTCCGCTCCAGAGTTCCTGTTCACCAGCAGGAGTGCAAGAGAGGGCCAAAACAGCCCTAAGGGGCCGCCTCAGGAGCCCAGCCAAGACCACTCCCACTGCACTCTAGAGGTACATCCACTACTTCCTCCACCAACTTTAGTGACAGTAGTGCCCATCTGGGGACACTGGGAGAACAGGAGTAGCTCCAAGGTGAGACACAGGTAATCTGGAGTGTCAATACAAGATTATAGGATAGAAGCTGCAATACCTCAGACTGGTATTTCAAGAAAGGAAGACACACAATCAACATGAAAAAACAAGGGAAGAAAGTGCCCCAAATAAACCT
>PVHX01022514.1:0-27612 GCA_004024805.1 Geosciurus inauris | reverse complement strand
GGCGTGGGGTGTGTGCGTGTGTACCCGTGGTCCAGGCGTGGGGTGTGTGTGCACCTCATCAGGCTCATCGGTTTTGAGGACCAGCTCTCTGCTCAGGGCCTTTGCTCCACCTGGAAAGTCAGCGGGAGCCAGTCCCTTGCTCTGCCTGCAGAAGGCCAGCCTATTTCCCATGCCTTGTGGCTGGGGAGCCCCCAGGCAGTCCTGGCCCTCTTGGTCCAAGCGTCCCTCTTCGTGCTGAGCGCAGAGAGCGCAGACCTCGCGTGGCCTCTGACCCCAGCCAGTGTCTCCTTGCGGGGTCTTCGGGCTGCAGTTCCCTCCACGGCAGGCCTGCCTTCCCCTGGCGCCCACAGGTCCCTTGATTAGAGCTCCGCGGACCACAGGCGAGCGCTTGGCCAGCCCACACGGCTCATCTCAGACCTGGCTTGACGCTGGCCGTCGTCCCCCAGGACATGAGCATTATCGGCCTCCGTGCCAGGAGAGGTGGAAGGCATCAGTGAGGCCGCAGGAACGCACGGACGCCTTTGCTGTGGCTCGTGGCCTCTGCAGCAGAGACAGGCAGCTAGAGTCAAGGCCCCTGTGGCGCAGAGCTGACAGCTGACTCAAGGTCATCAGGGAGTCGCGTGGGCTATGTTCACTCTGAGTCTAGGCTGTCCCCTCATAGACCTTGTGTCTGGAGGGAGAGCAGGCGCCCCAACCCAGCAGCAGTGGGCGGGCGGGGGGAGTCAGCCCCTGTCAGCGAACCTGGTCTCTGTCACAGTCTGCTGGGACCCCAGAGTTTGGGTCTCAAAGGAGGAAACCTCGGCCACCTGCTCAGTGGCCACCGGCATTCAGCTCACTTGTGAGCTCAAGTGAGAGGTTCTTGGTGTATCTTATAGACTTAAGACCATTGCATATGCATTTTAAGCTTCCGTGACTGAATCTCAGTTTAGTAGAAATAAAGATCTATTTTCTAAGGCTCATCCTTCTTCTTTCTGAAACCATTTATGTAGTTCAGAAGATCCTAAGGTAAACCTAGGAAGTTCAGTTCACCTTTAAGTCTAGATTCATGATGCTAGGTAGGACAGGCCCCTAGAAACAGTGGGTGGCTTGGGCTGAAGCTGGGCCAGGAAGCCAGGGCCCCTGGGGCCATGGGTGGTGCTGTGCCCTCAGAGGAAACCAGCGTCTCAACCAGTGTCCCGTCGGGGGTGTGCTGCAGGACACTGGTCTGTGGTGAGAATCTGAACGTGTGGCCTCGTCCTACACTCCCAACTTGTTTAGCACGGGCTCAGTGACAGGAAGTCTGTGCAAGTCCTGAATCCACAAGGGAAGAGGACCTCGGACGAAATACGCCTTTACCTACTGCCTGGGCCAGGCTATGCGAGTGTGTCCAGAGAGCACAGAGAAGCTTGGAGGGTGTTGAAGCTTCTGTGTATGTGTGCAAGTGTGTGTGTGTGTGCACGCGCACACCTGTGCACGTCCGTGCCTGCACACGTGTTTGTACCCATGTGTGCCTGCACACCTGTGACTGTGTGTTTCTGTTCAGTTCTAGGTCTCTAAGACTCAGAAGATGTACTTTTGGGGTGGAGGCAGATTTAAATGCTGCGTCTAGAGGAGCCCTTGGCTTGGCATCTGACTTTGCACTTGCCCTCTGGCTCCTGAGCTGTGTGTCTGGCATGCACTGGGGTAAAATCTCTGGAGAGGACCTGGTCTCTGCGCCCTGATCCCTGGTTCACCCCTCCCGAAGGATCAACTGCAAATTGTGGGTGGACTCGGACAAGCACTTTCTGAATGCATGGAAGAGCTGGTAAGAAAACAAGGAATGCTTACCCTTAGAATTCTGGGGACAGAGAAGAGCCCAGGGACCACAGACGCCATCCTGCACCCCGAGGATGAGCTCGAGGATTGGCTTCACGGTTTGCAACTGGAGACCACTCAGTTTGGAGTTGGGGAGTTGAGCTCAGTCTTACTAGAAATCTCCTTGTCTGTAGGTCGAGCCACGAGCTGCACCCACAGTGGAGGGGGAGCCAGACATGAACCACTCATCTGCCGATGCCGAGGTGTGGGGAGCTCAGCGTGTGCGGCTCTGGGGCAGAGAAGCAGCAGCACCCGGAGGACTTGCAGCACAAGGCAGTGGTTCTGCCAGGCTGCAGCTGACTTCAGGGGGAATCGGAGGTGAGTTCCAGGCACCTGGTAGCTGCAAGCCTTCACTGTGCAAAGTCCCCAGAGTCCCTCACCCCGCCCCCGCCTGCAGCAATGTCCACGCAGACTCTGGCAATGCACACGCCTGAGACAGACCCAAGCCCCGCCGAGGCCAGAAAGGACACCAGGAAGGAATGGAACAGCCGGTCACTGCGCCCTTGCGCTGGGTTCTGAACCCCCCTTCAGTGGCTCGGCTGGGCACACCTTCCCTGCGGCTCCTCACGGGCCCCCGTGCTGCCCGCTCCCCTGGTGGAGCCCCGTGCCCTGCTCAGCAGTGCGCTGGGCCCTGCTCGCCCCTGCGTACTCACTGGGCACCCTGCTGCCAATCATCGTGCTCCCAGCACCCCTACCTTTGCCGCCCCATGGGTCACCTGGCTTGTCGCTAATCTCGGGACCCTGCACGGTGAGGCTGAGCTGGCAGGTGCCTTCTCCCTGCAGCTCCAGCCCCAAGGCGGGGCATGGCTCCTGGACACTCAGGGCAGGAGCTTGTCTACACAGAGGCTGGAGCGGGTGGCTTCCTAGGCCCCTCTCCTGTCCACTCCCATTCCTCCCTGGGTGAGCCCTGAGTCGTGCTGGCAGAGAGCGTGGATTCCCATCTCAAGAGCACCGTCCAGTTAGGATTTGTGTGTGTCTGGCAAGGCGACGTGAAGTGAAATAAAGGAAAAGCGGCAACTGAGGGGATCGGTAGCCAGCGGCGCTCGTCCTGATCTTCCTGATTGGGGAAGCACTTGGCCTAACACTGAGTTCACCCTGCAAGCAGGGAGGTGTGCCTGGCTGGGCAGGGCCTTCTGTGGCCAGCTGCGCCTTGCGGGGTGGACCCTTTGGACCCTCTCCAGGGACCCTCCTCTTGGGTCTCTCAACTGTCTCAGCTGACGGCCACCTCCTGGGCCACACCAGGTGCTGGCTGGGGTGCCTCGGGGTGTCCTCAAGGGATCGGAAAATGTGAACAACCATATGTACGGGGGACAACGCCCATCACATGTGGGAAGGCCAGCAGAGGGACGTCCAGGAACACCTGCACATGGGTCCCCTGTAACGGCCATAGCAGCATGTTTCAGTGAGGTCCCTGGAAATGGCCGTGGCGGAGTGGAGCCCGTGAGCCACACACTGTCAGACCGGATCCGTTGCAGCACCACACATACTGAGACGAGCACAAGATCGTAGACGTTAGCCTTTATGTGACATGGAGAATAGATTCACGGGAAAGGGCAGCTGTGCGTCTTCTCACCGTCACTCACCATCTCCTGGTGGCTGCGCGGTCTTTGATAGGAAAGCTGGTCCTAAGCACGAGTTGGCCATCCCATGATGGGAGATCCGCTCTCGGGGTCCATCCCCAATCACCCCATCCAGTGGGGGGGACCTGCCAGCCACTGCTGTGGCAGTTGGGGAGGGAGTACAGGCACTGCTGGGCCAGAGGGCGGGCGCCACAAGGGCATCAGCCCAGGTGGCCTCGCCAGGATCCTCACTGGCTCCAGGGAGCAGCCAGGGCTGGGGGCCATGTGCCAGGGCCCTGTGGTCCCAATGGCAGCAACACCAGGCACTGGTGCCACTATCAGCCATGCAGTGCCAAGTCCTCCAACCATGATTCCTTAGGGTGTGATCTTCTTAGCTTCCTACCTCACAGACTCCTCAGGATTACAAATTCGGATGGAAAACTCCACGACCGAGAAGGCTGACAGGAGCTGCCTTAGAGTCAAGGTGTCCAGGGAAACTGGGGCTGAGAGCCCACCCTGGGCCGTGGGCTTCCTGTGCCCACAGCACTCCGTCCAGGGCAGGTTAGTCCTTCCCCAGCAAGCCCGGTGCTCGTTGGACTTCTCTGGAAAGAACTTGTTCCCCTGAAGTGCTGGCCATGCAGCGGGGCAGGAGCAGCGAGGGCCTCACTGTGAGGGCGGCTGCAACCCTGCGGGGGACACAGGGGCAGGGGACTTCAGAACGAGACGCACACAGACAGCAACACACATGCTGTGGACCCCACACGCCCCCTCAGAGTGTGTGGTGAGCCCTAACCCTGACTTCCCAGATGCTGTCTGGAGCTGGGGCCTTTGGGGTGATTAAGGTGGGGCCCACGTGGGAAGAGTGTCCTCGCCAGAAGAGGACATCAGAGTCCTCATCCCCACCTGAGGACACAGGAGAAGCAGACGCCTGTAACCAGGACAGGGCCCACTCAAGAAGCACAGCATGCTGGCAGCTCCACCTTGAACTCCACCCTCCAGGACCAGAAGTCAGAGTCTGAGCCTCAAGCCCCAGGACGGTGGCAGTCTAGCATGGCAGCCCCAGCTGCCTAAGACACAGTGTTTCAGGGAAAGACGTGGCATGCTCCAGTGGGCTCAGGTCGTGCTCCCTAACTTACCCTCAGCTGTGAGTCACCCAGAGAAGCTGGCGATGCTGTTGTGGACAGGTAGGGCTCTGCCTGCCGGCTGGAGCACCAGGCCCTGGCTGGAAAGCACCAGCTCCCAAGTCGGGGCCTCTGGGATCCAGAGAGGTAGCATCTTTGTGTCAGTGGCATGCTGCAGGAGGGGCATGTCCACTCCCGTCCCCAAGGTCTGGCCATGTGGGTGTCCTTTCCCATGGCTGGCCCATTCTGCAGTGGGCTTGGAGGACTAACCCTTGGCTTTGCTCTACTGATCTTTCAGTGTGAGTTGCTTTCCACTGGGACTGTTTTCTCGCCTGGGAGAGGAGCATGATCGTCGCAGGTTAAATGAGGTCTTCCTACGGCAGCAACCTGGGAGGACTGCTGGCCACCCCGCAGGATTCCAGGCCGTCGCTTCCTCCTTCTTCAGTTCAGAAATGGTGTTGGCTCATGAGAATCTCCGGAGTGTGCTCAATCTGTGTGTGGTGAGTGCAGCACATCTTACAGAACCACCTACGCTGTCCTGGCCTGTCACCTCTTGAGTGGAGTGTATGGCAGTGGCAACTGGCCACCAAGAACTGAGGGACATTTCCAAAGCCAACAGAGTGTCTGTCACCCAACCTCACAGCCAGGATGTGAGTGATTCACGCCACAGGTGCACCCTGAGACTCCAAGGCTGAATGGTGGATAGCGGCAAGATGGACAGGACGCTGGCCATACAGCCACACATCCAGGGGCTTGGCACAGCATCTGTGGCCAAGAGGGCACAGGACCCAGGACCCAAGGACCAGGACCCAGGAGTCACTCAGGACACAGGAGTCCTGGTGAGACCTCGACCCAATCACATCTTTCCTGAGACTTCACGCCCTTCTAGTACAGTCCATTCTGAAACCACTTCGGTTGGTTCCTAAGGAGAGATTCAGCAGTAAGACTGAAAGACCGCGTTTGAGATCCTCCCTCTAGTCTGTGAGCGACTGCCCTGCCCCCTCCGGATGCCTGGGGACCCTACATGGCGTGAGTGGGCTTGGGTGGACTCCCCTCGTGTGGTGTGCAGATGGCCACACAGGGGCACAGGATGCGGGGCAGACCCAGAGGCGGCTCCAGCTCTGCTTGTCCAGTAACGCTGCTGCTGTTCTGGTTCCGCCAGAGAAGCCACACGGGGCGGATGGCTCAGGCGAGAACAGGAAATCAACAGTGACGCAGAGTCCTCGAGCAGAGGGGGCCTCCAACTCAGACTGCTTTCTTCGCATCTTTGTTGTTGCGTGTCGAGGGTCGGAGCCAGAGAAAACCCTCACAAGAACCGAAGCACAGAGCTGGGTCAGCACCCTGACGTCTAGGGAGACTCGGGGCTTATGGCTGCAGAGGAGCGGAGTCTGCGCTTGAAACGAATGAGTTTCCATAACAGAAAACAGAGAATAATGAATAGGTTCCTTGGCAAACATTGACTTAGAAAATGAGGCATCACCAGAACTACTTGGCTTGGACTTTTCTGCTTTATATGGAAATTTGCTTCCTTTATATGAATATTTCAGTGGAAGAGTTCATAGAATATTAAATTTCACTTCAAATATAAGAAAGAAATAGGAAAGGACCACAAAGTCACTGTGCCTGGTCCTCTACACTAGTTTAGAAATGAATCCCAGCAAACATTCTTTTTAGGAAAAAAATATGTTTAATTCATTCAGATCAACCTGTAACAAAATTAAGTCAGTCAGCTACATTTCTGTGACACATGTTTACCCTCCACAGTCAGGGAGGGTAATAGGAGAGGACGGTGGGGACCTACGAAGTCTTTCGGTGTATCGACTCAGCCCGTTGAATGTTTCACACCAAATTATTCTGGAAATTTGTCATCCCTGGAGGAGGGAGGAGGGACGAGGAAGGAAGCAGGCTGTGATTCTTGCTTTTGTCTCGCGCTGGAGGAGCCCAGAGCCGCAAGGAGCCCTCCACCACCGGCACTGGGCCCAAGCGGTCGTCCATCTGCCTCAGCAGAGGACCAGGCCAGTCTCGGGCTCTGCAGAGCACACTCTGGCCGTCTAGACTCAGGGCCTGTAGGGTCCATCAAGCTCAGGCTGGTCGGGATGGCCACGAGCTGGAAATAAGTGAGACCCAACCTGGCAGGCGGGGACCTGCTGAGAGGGCCCAGTGCGCCTGATCAGAGCAGCTGGAAACAGCCCGGGCACGCAGAGGTGTCTAGGCCATGGGGGAGGCACAGCAGCAATTAGATGAGCTTTCAGGTCTCAGTAAAAATATTCGTGAGTTGAATTTCTTCCTTCTTTCATGAGTAGAAATTTATTCCATTTCTAAAATAACTGCTAAGCAGCTCACCAACTAATTCTTCACTGATTTATTCATTTCCTTAAAGTTAAATGATGAAAAATTTCCTCCTGAGATATTTAAGTGAGGCAAATTCACCCAAGTGAATTTTCACGTAAGAGTTGAACAAGGAGCACCCTGCTGTACCAAGTGCTAAAAAAGACATCGTGAAGTTCTGTGTGTGCTACCTGATCCTGGAAGATAGGGTACGTGTGACCAGTTCACCACGGAACATTTTAGGTCTCTTCCATTGGAAAGCCAGAACAAAAAGCCCTCATTATGTTTTCCATTTGATAACAGATTTTTTGCCTTTTTATTGATCCTTTCAGTCATACATGATAATGGAATCCATTTTGATGGAACTCATGAGTCTGAAATAACTTTGCTATGCACATACGTGGTAACAGGTATTTTTTATTTAAAATATTAAAAGAAGTAACTTGGTCACCCAAGGGCCAATGTGAGTTCTCTCTTCAAAGATACGTCCTCTGCTGAGGCAGGAGGCTGGGAGGAAGGGCTGGAGGTGAGTGGGAGGGTGTGGAAGGCGGAGGGAAACCCAGAGTGGAAAGGTGAGGAGACCTGAGGCAGGGGATTCGGGCAGCAGTGAGGAAGCTGCCCAGGCTGGGCGGCTCTCAACTACAGACCCTCAGCCTCTCCTCTGGACAGGGTGAACCTCCCCTCAAAAGAAAGGAGGGCATCTGGAAAACTTGCTTGGAGCTGGAAAGAGACGGAATTATTTTCTGGACAATCAGAACAGTGGCGACTTCATTAGTAATGGAATGTCCAGAAAACCACTGGCTCCTGGGGAAAGAGAAGGTTGATCAAACCACCTGCTTCTTTGTGATAATAAGTCCCACACCACTGCACCATTTTAACAGAAAGGCAAGCGGCGTGTCCAAAATGGCGCCGTGACGCTCCTCACCAACCACAGGAAGAGCTGGGCCCCGAGTCCCTTCCTGCCATTCCCAGCAAGGTCTGTAGAGCTCCCAACGGCGACCCAGCGCTTAATGGGGTGGCACCAGTGCGCTGGCTTCCAAGGTGGCCTCCCTACTAGGAAGCCAGGACTCCTGTTCTCCAAGCACCGCCCCCATGTCCCCCACCCAGGGCCACTGCCTGCTAGCAGTTACCTGTACACAAAGCACGTTTGCTCCGCGGTCGCCTCCTGCGCAGGATGCTCTTCTATCCGTGGCTCAGCTCACCATGTGCTCCTCGCATCTAAGACGGCTCAGCCACTGAGGATGGCTGAGGCTCCTCCAGAGCCTCTCCAACCCCTTCCCCTCTGCTGACCTCACTGGGGAGCCCAGTCAGGTTGTGCGGTCGAGTCTGGGCTGGGTTTGAACTCCTCGAGGCTGGCGTAGGCTCATCCCCCTGCGTCCCGGGCAATCGGCAGACGGTCTCTTTCTCCAAGGGAGAAGACAGAGAGGAGAGAACTGGAGAAGGCTGCAGGCACGAGCGGGGCTCCCTGCCGATCCGCACGCTTGCTTTGAGTGTCAGCCTGCATCCCCGCTTTCCCGACCGGGACTGTGTCTCCTGGAAGCAGCCCGGTTCGCAAGCCCGTGGAGGCGTCTCCTTCCTCTGAGAGTGTTCTTGCTCATTGTCAGTTCGCTAGGAGCTAGCTGAGAGTGGTGTGAACTGAGGGTCAAGCTTCAACCTCATTCTGCACACAGAGGGCCACCGTGGGCCCTGCACACAGTGCTGAGCGCGAGTCCCAGGCAGTGTGCACGCTGCACCATGCACTGTGTCCTGGCACTGCCTCATCTGAAGTCTGCACAGGGCGCTGTATGCCGTGCACTCTGTCCTGGGTGCTGAGCACAGTGCACTGAGCACTCTGCGCAGCACAGTGCAAACTGTGCAGCGAGTGCTGTGTACTCAGCTCTGTGTGCTGAGCACCCTGCGCTGTGGGCTTCTCACTGTGTATGAGCACTCTCCACTCTGCACCGTGCTGTGTGCTGGTGCTGTGTGGACAGTGTCTCCGCTCTGTGTGTGCTCTGCACAGTGGATGGGTCGTGACAATGGCAATAATGAGAGTCACAGTGCAGCCACAATGTCATCTGCAGCTACCATTGTCCTCAGTCATTCCTTAATTACAACCTCTAATATTTGGCCCACATATTTTACAGAAGAGAACAGAATGTTAGCTGAGCAATGTGTTTGTATGCGTTTCTCTGTAAATTATTCTTAAGTAAACACTTTGTGCTTCTCTCAGTATAATCCTCGTACGTGACTAAAGAATTAAAAATATATCCTACACTAAGAATTCATTAGTCAAATATTTTAATTGTAGATGTGCTTTAAGAAAATAGAAGAAAGCCAGGCACAGTGGCATACACTTGTAATCACAGTAACTCAGGAGGCTGACACAGGAGGATGGCAAGTTCAAGGTCAGCCTCACCAATTCAGTGAGATTCTGTCTCAAAATAAAAAACAAAAGGACTGAGGATATAGCACAGTGATAGAGCACTGGATTCAATCCCTAGTGCCCCCCCCCCCCACAGACACAATCTATAATTTGAACTCCACAGATTTATAAAATAGTTCAAAAACATTCTGGGAATGTTTATTTAGACAGGCTGCCTTTGCTTAGGCAGAGATTTTATAACTAATTTCATTATTTTTTTCTTATCTTTGATCATAACAATAACTCAGGATAACTGGCTTTTAAAAGATCAGCTCCGTGGCTGGGGATGCAGCTCAGAGGCAGAGCACTTGCCTAGCATGTGGGTTCAACTCCCAGTACCATAAAAACAAACATGAATACATAAAAAGATTGATTTGACAAACCAAACTCATACTCTAATTGCTTTAGTCATCTTTTTCATGCTGCAAGTAAAAGAACTGACAAGAATAATTTTAGACGAGAGAAAGTTTATATGGGGTCCAGGATTTCAGAGGTATCAGTCCATGGACAGCTGGCTCCATTCCTCGGGGCCCAAGGTGGGGCTGAACATCATGGAGGAAGCAAGTGGTGGAGGAAATGGCTCAGGACCTGGCCAAAGCAGAGAGAAACCCCACCCCCAGATACAAACTACACACCCCCAAGGCCCACCCCAGGGCCCCCTCCTCCAGCCACACCTACCCACCTCCAGCTCCCACCCACTTAATCCCATCAGGAGATTAATTCACTGATGGGGTGAAGGTTCTCATAACCTGATCATTTGTCCTCTACACCTTCTTGCACCATCTCACACAAGAGCTTATAGGGGACACCTAATATAGAAGCCATGACACCAATAAAATGTCTTTCAATAAAAATATCACTGGGAAAAATTCCTTTTGGGGGTTTTAAATCACTGACATATGCAGACAAAACATAAGAATTCTGAAAACCTTTGGAGCACAGCACAACAGTGTCCAGGAACAAGGTAGAAACCTTCTCCTCCTGGTGGGTCTTGAGTTTTTATTAGATGATCACTTTCCTGGAGGAGAGATGAAAACCTGAACCAGAGCTGCTGCTGCCCCAGAGCGTGGAAGGACGAGGTCTGGGGTGGAAAAGGCAAACGTCTGAGGAAATCATCAGCTTGGGAACTACCAGCTGAATAAGGCCAGTGGGAATCGCCCTTCCTTTTCTAAGATCTCCTCTTCGTGGGACATGAAGGGCCTACAAACAGGTAGCCTGGCGAGCCTGTGCATCCTGACTTGTAAGGGGGCAAGTGCACACCCCGCCATTGAGGCAGGGACAGTGGCCCCTCCAAAGTCCCTCCTGCCTGCGTGAGGGCAATTGCTGTGCTTGCTTTGTGGTAAGACTCCCCAGGCCAGGTCTACCCTCTTAGTGATGTTAATCGCACGGCAGGGACTGTCGCCCGCAGGCCCTGTGCTGGGTGCGCTGACCTGCATGAGAGGAACTGTACCCTTCAGACCCCGGACCTCCCCTTCTCCTGGACCCTGGAAGCCACCTGCTACTGTATCCCTGCCTCTGGCCACCTGAGAGTCCAAGGCAGGTGCCATCCCACTGTCCCTCTGGTCAGCTGACTGCTTAACCCAATGGACTCCGGGTTGCTGTCGGGTTTGTATCTCCGCCGTCCTCCACCAGTGTGCAAGGCATGGCCGCCAGGCTGCGGTGGGGCCTCTGGAGGGCAGTCGTCATGAAGGCAGCGTGGTCCTGGCATGGCCCCGGCGGGCACTGGGGCCTGACTCCTTCTCTCCAGCCTGCCAGCAGTCCTGTGGTGAGCAGCTTTGCTCCTCCATGTGGCCCCTGCCATCACATCCTGCCTCGCCACCAACCCAAACAGCAGGCCCGGGAACCCAGGACTGCAGCCTCTGCACGCGAGCCAAAGTCAGCCCCTCCTCCCCGAGTCACCTCTTTCAGTTACCTGTCACCGGGTGGGACCCTGACGGGCTTGCCCTTGCTGTCAGGAAGGGTGGACTCCTTTCTCACGACTCCTTTCTCACGACTCACTCGGTGTGGACCACCATTTACCAATACCCTCTGGGCACTGAGACTGCTACTGGACCCTGGTTATTGTGAACAGTGCCATCATGAGTCTGGACGTCCAGACGTGTGAGGTCAGGACCTCAGTCCCTCTGGGTACACTCCTCAAGGGGGGCGCTGGACCATGTTCTGTGAAGCCTCCATAGGATTCCCATAATGGCCACTCCAGTTCCCCTCCCAACAGTGGACAGGGCTTTTCCCACCCTCGCCAGCAGCCTTCTAAACACCGAAGCCACCCCGGCACTGCGAGGAGAGGTTCCATTGTGTCTTGGAGCATCTTCCACTGTGGTTGGTGATGCTGGCACCACTCGTGATGTTGGCCGTTCACTGTCTTATTTTAAGAACCATCTGCTCAGATCCTTTGCCCCGGGCACACTGGGTTCTGTGGGTACTGCTACTCAGCGTACGAGCTACTTACACATTCCAGACAGAGATCCTTACGAGGTACGTGATTTGTAAATACTTTTTCCCACCCTGTAGATTGTCTTTTTGCTTGATGATCATTTTCTTTGCTGTGGAAACTTCTTAGATTGATGCACTACATTTGCCTAATTTTATTTTTGTGCCTGTGCTTTTGGGGTCTCCTCTAAATCACCCTAATCAATGTTGAGGTGTATTCTCCCCATGTGTCTTCAAGGAGTTTGCATTCCAGGCCCTGCCTTCAAGTCTTTGGCCGACTTTGGATTTGGGTGTGGAATGAGATGGTGAGACGATTTTATTCTTTTGTGTGTGGACATCCAGCTTCCCAGCTCCATTTGTTGGGCACACCCTCCTTTCCTGGTGTACGTTCTGGGTGACACTTGGGGGACCATACGTGTGGAGGTGGATCCTGGGTTCTCCCTTCTGCTCTTCAGTCTGTGTCTGGTTTTATGTTTGTGCAAGCTCCGCAGTAGCTGGAGACGAGGAGGTGTGTGCGCGCCTCCACGGCACTGGTTCCTTGTGAACGTTAGGATTGTTTTTTCTGTTTCTATGAAAAATTCCATTTGTATTTTGATAGGAATTGCATTTAATTTGTAAATCAGTCTGAGTTTCTGGACATTTTAATGCTATTTCTTCTAACCATAAACATGGGCCGTCTTTCCATTTATGTCTTCTTGTCTTCAGCTTATTTCATCAATGTTTTGCCCTTCCCAGTGTACAGATCTTTAATCTCCTTGGTTAAATTTGTGTATTTTGTTCTTTTTCTGTGCTATTGTAAATGGAGTTGCACTGAGTTTCATTTGTGTAGCGCGTATTGTTAATGTCTAGGAGCACAACTGACTTGCATATTGATTCTATGTCCTGAAACTTGACTACATTTGTTTATTATTTCCAAAATTTTTGCCAAAATCTCTAGGGTTTCCTATGTATACAATTATGCCATCAGCAAACACAGATAATTTTACTCATTCTTTTTTTAATTTTAGTGTATTTTTAATTTATGTTTTTATTTATTTTTTTTTTTGCAGTATTCCAATCATGAAGATCAAACCCTGAACTTGAGCAAGCACCCTACTGCTGACACAAACCGACACAAACCGAGCCCCGTTATTCCTGTCAGAGTCAGATTCCTAATTATTTCCTCCTGGAGCTCCACCTAGGACTTCCAGGACTATGTTGAATAGAGGGAGAAGCAGTGGAAATCCCTCTTCTCGCCAGTCAGCAACGTCAGCCCTGGGCTTCTCCAATGTGGCCTTTTCGTACGGAGACAGTCCCTCTATGCCTGATTTGTTCGGTTATTGTAAAGGGGTGCTGGAGTCCTCCGCCCACTGAGGGAGCCCGCCTCTCTAGTGCGCACTCTGTTAATGTGGAGGAACTCCACCTGCACCCGCTGTAAAGCAGCACTAGGGGGCACTGGCTCTCTCCGGCTCTGTTTGAAACTAAGGAAGGGCTCATCCACCCGATATTATTGAGGACAGCTTGGCCATGTGAGTGTCCTTGGTTGGGAAGAGTTTGGTTTTCTTTCTGTACTTAAAATATATAACTCCACTGCCTCCGGCCCTCAAGGTTTTGGGGGAGACACCTGCTGATAGGCTTATGGGACTTTTCTCTGCTTTCAGAGATATCTCTTCGTCTTTGACTCCTGGAATTTAATTGTGTGCACCCGTGTAGACTTCTTTAGTACAACCTGCTTGGGGTTCTTTAGTCTTCCTAAATCTGGATGTTAATTTTCCCTCCGAGACTTGAAGACATTTTATCCATTTTTCTTTCAAGAAGCTCCCATCCTTTTCCCTTTCTCTCCTCCTGGGACCCCATGTGCCTATGAGGGTTCCTTTGATGGTGCCTCACAAGTCCCATGGACATTTTTCATTCTTTTTCCCTTTTTTTTTTATTATGACTGGATAATTTCAAATGATCTGTCTTGAAGTTCATTAATCCTTCCTTCTCCTGAGGAGTCAAGATGCCGTGAGCTCCTCCCCTCCTTCCTGCTCTAGGTGCCTTCAGGCGGCACTGCCATGTTGATCTCCTGGTGCTCTGAGTGCCGCAAGACAGAACTGGGTCTGGGGCGGCATCCTGCAAGACTGGGGAAGTGGGCGCTCTCCTCCTGTCATTTGCCCACGGTGGTAATCACGGGCCAAGCAGGCTACTGTGCCAACCAGAGAGGGGGTCTGCCCTCTCTTACCCTCTCAGTGTGTCCACTCCCAGGCAGGGGCTCCACCAGGTTCTGGAACCACAGCTAGACTCTGGGGCTTCCACAAAGCTCAACCGCTCTGGGGTGGTTACCAAAATTGTAGCAGGATGGGAGCCAGAACCCCCCGTCCTGCCACCAGCCAGGTGAGGGGCCTCAGGTAAACTCCAGGTCTGGCAGTGGCTTCAGCTAAGTCCTCCTGCAGAGATGTGGAACCTTCAGGAATCACCACGCCCGTCAGTCCAGTGCTCAGTGATGGGAACTGGCCTGCCTGAGGGGAATCTGCAATAAGAGCTCCAGTCACCCCACCCGCCTGCTCCCGGCCTTCGAGAGAGCACTGCCAGCCTTCCAAGAGCACAGTCAGGCCCCAGGGAAAGCGCGTCCCTGCCCCCCTAGGACACAGGGGTACATCTGTGGGCAACCATGGCAACCTGGAAGGGCACACTGGCCCCACAGAGTGCAGTCTTAGTTTCTCGGGGCAGTAGAGAGTGCTTGGCCTCAGCCCTGCTCCCTGGGTCCCCAGCATATCAGGCACAGTCGCAGCAGCTCCCAGGTCCTGCACATGTCCATGGAACAGGTACCGCCGGCAACTGGCAGAACACTATGCTGGCTTCTGGATCACGGGCTGTGGAGGGGAGGCCGAGGGAGGGCCCGGTGTTCCTATCCCTGCCAGAACTGTGAAATAACAGCGCCATGACGCAGCCAGGGAACTGCAGGCGTGTGACCCCAGCAGAAGCTGCGCAGGGTGCACTTCCTCCTGCGGTCGCCCTGCAGTCGCCATCTGCTCTGGATCCATCTGTGAAGACTCGTGTGCCTCACAGGCGCACCGGCACGCGACTCCTGCTGCTGTTGCAGACGTTCTCCTCTGTCCCAAGGCCGCCGGGTCACCCTGCGGCGCACACAACAGTGCTTGGAACCTAGCAGGTGCGTCTTTCTACCATGATGAACACAGGGAGAGCACAGGGATTTTTTTTTTTAATCCTTCATTTAGCAAGAACGGCACTGGCTCTGTCACCTCTGGGCCATAAGTGACTTTTCAATATGAACTTCAGGCTTTCTCCAAAATCTGAGTTCCTGTGATCCCAGACTGAATATGAGCTAATTATACCGTGGTCTCTGCCTGCTTCCTGTGATAACTCACTTAATGTTCATCACAACCAACAGCAACTTTTCCAGGAAAGGATGATGAATACAAAAGGATCTGTAGCAAAGCCACAGAGCGAAGCACGTCAGGAAGGCTGGAGGCCTGATCACCTCCAAACCTCTGCTCAGATGGACGATTACCAAGTCCCTCTCCCCAGCTTCTATCTCCTGTATACATTGTGTGAAAACTGGGTAACTATTACTTTGAAAAGTAAAATAAATTGTATTTCAGGGTAAGATTCTGACTATGTTTTTGATCATCAACTTTATCATATCTGAGATGGAAATATTGCATCCAAACTATTTATGGTTTGTCTACCAGTCTCTAAAAATGTTAAATTGACAATTTATTTGGAGCATGATGTGTAAGATTAATTTTTCTCTATAAAACATGTGTATTGTCAAAACCTTATTTTTTTCCCTTAAACAAGTCAAATTTTGACCCTAAAAATTTTGATATTTAAAGTCCCAAAGCATAAATACTGGCAAAATTTTAGGCAACCCAGCAGCACAGCTGTGCATGCCAGATCCCATGTTAGAAAGCTGAGCAGCCTTCACCCCTCCAGACATGGGCATCGGGGCTGTGGTGCATGGGCAAGATGGACCCCATCAGCATAGCAGCCTCAGAAGGCTCCGGTTGCTGGACATCAAGTGCTTGAAGGAAAAGCAAAGAGATTACCTCAGACGGAAGATTTGTCCTCTAAGAGAATACTAATTAATCTGGGAAAAACAGACATGCTATCATGAAAATCAATGAAAGCTCTCTAAGAACTACAGACTCAGCGACTGGACTTGTCCAACATTTCTTGGTTACATTGAATGGATTCTCCACTTCATGATCCATAATGAATCCTTCACTTATTTATAAACTCACCCTGTGAAATGTCGGACCCCGTATGTTTTTATGGAGACATTTCAGAAGTGGTCTCTTTGTTTGTAGATCAGGAAAGGGTCACTCAGGTACTAAACGAAAATGAATACAAAATCTTTGCCTGATAAATTTAAGATTTTTAAGAATGTTGAGTAGCAGCATATGATTATAGCTATATCTGCTTTGAAACTAATACTGCTGACTCTTCAACAAATGGTCATTGAAGACTGTGTTAACCCATGCCGGCCACTGCGACCAAACACCTCACAGTCCTCACAGCTCTGGGGGCCGAAGAGCAAGGCCAGGATACCAGCAGCTTCAGGGTCTGGGAAGGGCTGCTCCGCCCCAGGGATGCCACCTTGTTGTGTGCCCCCACCCAACAGTGGGTGGCGAAAGGGCCTGATTCCTAGGAACACCCTTGGCAAGGGTCGAGCCCTGGTGACCCCTGGCCTCCCCGGGCTCCGGCTCTCACAGCACCACCTGGTGAGCTGACCTCAGTGCTGCATCTTGGAGGAACTCAGACGGTGACTTCTTGACCAAAGCCTACCTTTTGCTAGGCACAGCGTTGTGCACGGGGTGTCCTAGACTCAGCAGGGAAGGGAAAGGTAAGGGATCGTGAATGCATTACCAAGTGTTTCAGAAAAAAGTCTAAGCAAGGTGTGGGAGCAACCCCCAGAAGAAATATGGGAAGGAGGGCCTGGACCAGGAGCAGACAGTCCACGCTTCCACCAGGCAACTCTGCACGCACAGAGTCAGGTGGCTCTGACCCACGTGTCCTGTCATCCCAGGAGTGGAACACCCATGAGCACCTGAACACGGCTTGTAACACATAGTCCATAACATGTGACGTGATTACTTGACATGTAAGGTAGGGATAAAAGCTTAAGGGCATTCATCGTGATTAATAATACGTACGTTTGAGATTATGATTTCCAACCTATTTTAAGGAACCTGTGTCTATTTTGTTGAAGTTTTTCTAATGAAAATTAGAGACTTAATGGGTTGAAGAATTAAATGAGAACAAACATCGCCTAGTTCAAGAGCTAGAGATGGCCAGCGCCGGCACATCTACCCTTGTCCTCGCCCCTTCTCCTGCACACCTGCCACCAAAGACATGGAACTTCCGTCTCTTTGCTTTCGCCATCTGCTTTGGTCCATTTGTGCCACCAAAACAGAATACCTGAGATTGAGTGACTAATAAATGATAGAAATTCGTTCCTCCCAGCTCTGGAGGCGGGAGGTCCAACAGCAAGGGCAGGCAGGTGTGGCGTCTGATGAGGTCCTGATCACAGCTTCCAAGACAGCAGCTTGAGCGCCGGCCTCGGGTGGCAGAGAGCGAAAGGCAAGAGCGGGTGTTGAGTCTATTAATAATGAAATCCCCACAAAGAAAGATCACGCACTCACATTCCTACAGAGTGTGTGAATGTCTATGCTGTGTGTGACCACCTCATGCAGTGTGTGACCACGTCATGCAGTGTGTGACCACCTCATGCAGTGTGTGACCACGTCAGTGTGGGACCACGTCAAACACCGTGTGACCATGTCAAGCATAGAGGCTCACAGAGACAGAGACCATGAGCACAACGATGATAAAGGAGCTCAGAGACACGGGATCTGGTCCCGAGTCCTGATTCCATTACTAACTGGCGACGGGAAGTTCCTGAGTATGATTTACTATCTGAAAGGGGGCCTGATGTGGACTGCATGTAATACCGTGGAGTTTCTAAAAGACAACGCCGTCGTTTTTTGCTGATTCTTCCGCTGGCTCCGCGAGCCAGGTTCTGTACTGACCAGTCGCTGCAGCTGCATCTCAAACATCCTCCAGCTCCTTCCTCATACTTACGCGAACTTGTTTTTGTCTTTTTATGCTAAAAACCCATAAATGATTAAATCTGCCTTTGACTTTGAAAAATGTGATGACTCATTTATACAAACATTTACAAGATTGATTGCTGCGGCAGCTCATCAAGAATTCCTGGCTCGAGCTCCTTTGTCTACCCATTACTCATGGACAATTTCAAACATCACAGGCCAATTTGGCCCTTATTAAATAACCCGATGCCTCATCATTAACCTTGAGGGAGAGCAGCAGGAACTTTCCTACGAGAATGTTGGGAATTTCTAGAGCACTGTTCTAGTTCATCAGCTCATTTAAACACCTGGGGAAACGGCTGTTGGAAGCACCCTATTATTCTATCATGTTTCACAATAACTCCAAGCAGGCATTGCAGATTGAGCTAAGAGGTGAAAAATACTATGTAAACAGGATATTTTTTAAGAGTTTTAGTATTTTAAAATCTCATATGAGAGAAAATAGCAATGGAAGACCATTTAAACTTTTTAAAGTGCTCATATTCACAGTACCTCATAACTACATATTTCAACCAGATGACTATTTTGCTTGGGGTGCAAGGTCAGTATGCTCTGGAGATTGCCAGATCAATCAGCCTTAGAACTTGTGAGTGATCCTCACAAGGATTCCACTCAGAGTGTGGAATCACTACCATTAGTTCTGAAATCTGAGAGGCTTTAGCTTGAGTTTTCAGATCACAGGTTAAAACTTCAGAGAAAAGTCCTCTAATTTGTGAGCTAATGTTGGAAATCAGATTCCAATTCAATGTAGGATGTATTTGCACCTGAACACTGAGTATCTTATTTTTCCTGATCTCCCAATACTCTGAATATCTGAGTTATTTTTTCTGATCTCCCACCTGCCAGGTGGAGATCTTTCTCATACGTGGTCAGTCACCCTTCAAGCACAGCAACCCCACCCCAGTCACTAGGGATGAATAACTAATAGCCAAAACATTGTGGGTAAGAACAATCCAGGAACCTTCCGGCATGCACCTATAAACCCAGCCACCAAGGAGGTGGAGGTAAGAGGACCGCAAGTTTAAGGGCAACGTGGGCCATTTGGCAAGACTCGGAGGCAGCATGTGTGCCTAGCGTGTGCAGGACCCTTCCCGTCTGTGCGCTCCGGAAATCCCTGCCCCTCGTGCGGGGATTCTGAGGATCACTCACAAGAATGCTCTCCAGTGAAAACACAAAAATGGCCCTTCTTACTTCACGGGCACTCGCTCATGTAAACCCACACGCTCCACGCAACACCCAAGGGAAGGACGCTTGCCCCCTCGCCCTAACGGCCCCGCGCCCGAGGCAGTGGGAGGAAGGCACGTCATACTGCATCCTCCTCTCCGCTGATTCCTCTGCCTGTGAACCAAAGCACGTCTCCAGTGATTCTTGGGGAAAGGTCTGCGGGAAAGGCTTGGAGGACCCTGCTGGGCTGTGCTCCGCAGGGTGCACCATGGCTCTCGCGTCCTGCCTGGTCCCCTCACCGCCATGCTGTGCAGGTCTTTCTGGAGGGAAGCGGTGAGGTCGGGCACAGGCTCCCCTCACACCTGTCCCTCTGTCCCAGACCACTTCCCCCTGTGCCTTGCCTGCATAGCTCTCTGCATAGCCTGTGGTTTCGCTTCACCGCCCTCAGGCACCGAGCCCTGGTTTTGAGGGTCCAGTGGCCAGGCCTCCTCCCCTCCTTCCTGACCCCAGACTCTCTCCCCAGAGGGAGCAGCTGTGCAGACAGAGGCTCCTTGACCTCCTATCACAGAGGACAGGCCCATCTCTCAGTTCCTCATGTGACGAAGCCCCACCCCTGCCACTGGCCCAAGGCCTGCGTCACTCCTCTCCCCTCACTGTCCACCGCTCATTGAGGACACTGTCCCCTTCGCTCACCACCTCACCAGTCTCTCTCTCTCCCTCGTCCCCTAACAGCTCTTCCTGATGCCACAGCTCTCTGGGTCCACGGGTCTCAAACTCTGGGCCCATCAGATCACCCAGGAATGCCCACAGTGACGGCGGGGTCCACACTCAGGTCCTGAGTCGGGATGGCTGGGCAGAGACAAGGGGGCAGCGGCAAAGAACCGCCTGCAGCCTGGGCACCCCGCCCTGCCGCACCTCACTCCTGGCCAGCTGGCCCAGGGCACCTGGAACACGACAGCCCAAGAGCCTTGCTGCACCCCTGCCCCGGGGCCATCTGCCAGCCCCTGGGCCTCATCCTGCAGGTCCCCATGTCTGGCGCCACCGTCCTCTGTGACTCACCTCAAGTGCTGGAGCTCCAGGATGCTCCCTGGGCCTCAGCTCCAGCTCCTCCCCAGGAAGCACAGCCCCCCCACAGGAGGGCACTGTCACAGCTTCCTCCTCCCAGAGGCGCCTCTGAGCCCGGATTGTCTCCAGGGGACGGTTTGCCCTTGTTACTCAGAGTCACAGTCCCTCTCACAAGCCTGCTGTCGGGCAGGAGCCTGGATCCTGCCCCTGCTGCAGTTCTGGCTTCCCACCAGTCACCATGGCCCACCCCACAGGGCGGCCCCGTCCTCCTCCTGTCATCCGCTGCCGTCTCCACAGCCATGGGGGTCTCCTGCTACTGTCCTGACCACTCCAGTCCTGGCCAGTGGCTGACCGGGCCACCTAGCATCCTGCACTGGGAGGAAGAGGTGAGACCCGGGCTCCTCCCACCATGGCCCAGCCTGCTTAGCCCTGGGGAGGACGGCTGAGCCCTGCTGCTGTCACTCTGTCACCAGAACTGCCGCTGCCTGTCCTGTGCTCTCAGGACGCCTTCCCACAGTCCCCTCTCAGTGTGTGTTGGTGTCTAAGTTCTGTCCTGCCTCTGCACCACTCGGCACCAAGTCCAGCCAGCTCGGAAGCACCGAGCTTCCCTGCCTTCAGCCCATCTGCCGGCTGGGCCTCCCAGGACTCTCCGCCAGGCTCCCACTCGCAGCCCCAGGGGCTCCTAGGTTCCCTGGGGCTCCCCGGCCTGTGGCTGCTGACCTCTCCCTTCTCTGTGGGTATCAACCTTGGTTCCTTGGGGTTCTGGGCTTTGCTTTCCTTCCTGGTGACTCGGTTCCCTCTCATGAGGACAGACACCACGATGTCCCTCAGGCTCAGCTTATGCTCAGGAATGAGCCCCGAGGAGCGTGGTCAGAAGCTCAGAGGCCTCGGGCAGTCTTTCTGGCTGTGGTCCCTGCAAAGGCACGTGGCTTCCTGGGCCCTGCTGCGGCAACGCTGAGCACCTTCCCACCCCCACCACTTCCCTGCCGAGGGGCCTGAGCTCACTGTCGGCATCCTGCACGCAGTGGCCTGCACCCGCTGCCCCACAGGACCCTGCTACCCTGTGTGGTGTGGGAAAGCAGGGCGCCAGAGACGCCGCCTGTGAGCATGGAGTGGGGAGGGGGAAGCGTCCTCGCGTCCCCTCAGGCTCCCGCACACACTCTGCTTCGTGGCGGGGAGCGTGAGTGCCGCTGCTGCCCGCACCTTCGTGTCTCATCCTCACACAACTGGCCAGCGCCTAGGTCTGCCGTCCCTCTCTCTCTTATTGCCTTACTTGGTTGACGCTATTGTTACTATTCTTGATTTTTACTGGTTGGCATTATTTGGGAAAAAAGTAACTAAACATGTCATTTAATTGTCATGTATTGAAACAACAATATTACAACAACATGTTTTGATTCTGAAAGTTGGAATGGCAAGCACACATGCGACGCCATCTCTGCTTTATTCTTCTGTTGGTCCCTTTGGTTATACCTCATGGCGGAATCCATTTGGATATGATATTTATAGCAGCACAATTTACAATAGCCAAGCTTGGGAGCCAACCTAGGGCCCTTCAGCAGAGGAACGGATTAAAAACTATGGTATATGCACAATGGAGCCTTCCTCAGCCGTAAGGAAGAACAACTGCATGGCATTTGCTGGTAATGGGTGGACCTCGAGATCATCACACTGAGTGAAATAAACCATCTCTATTTCCACTTTCTCTGTTCTTAGATGCTGATTAACAGCAGCGATTTTTTGCTTTTTTTTAATTGAAGTTTTCTGGCTTTGTTTTGATTCTGTAGTGCTGAGGTCACTGGGGCCGTACTCTTGAAGGGGATTCTGGGGCCCATGGATCCTCTTTCTCGAGTCCCTGGCTTGTGACAGGAGCACTCACTCTGACCCCCGCTTTCATCTTGCCACGGGCCCAAACCATGGAATCACCAGATCCTGCATCCGGCGATGGATCCCGGCTTCCTCCTTTGGAAGATGTGGCATTCTACTTGCTGTGGCCACGTGGACCCTACTCAAGAGCTTTCCAACATCTTCAGACCCAGCACTGGCCAAAGGAAACCTGCTCCCATCAGTGGGCAGCAAGGCCAGGCCTTCCTTTAACTGGACCCAAATGCTCACGTGAACAGCTCTTGTTTTTGCCACCCTGTTTCTGGAGAGCCCCTCCCTGTTCTGCTTTTGAATATGCATTTCTACTGAAATAGATAAACTGGAGTAGGAATAGTAGACCATTGCCTCCCTAGAAGACATGAAGGAAGGAAAATAAAAGGATATATCGCATGGGAGGTGACAGAGGCCGTGTGATCCAGTTCCAGGGGAGGCTCCTGCTGAACCCCTGCAGACAGCCTGGCTGCGGGCAGAGGCCTCAGGGCTCACTTTCTGCAGGGGCGAATTGCGCCATTTGCTCATCACTCAGGATCTCTGGGCATAGAAAGTAGCTTTCTTCTTTTCTTGCCAAACCCCTAAGAATACACAGAGAAATTCTCAAGCAATTGCAAAGATCCTTGAATGAGATGGAAGGATGAACAATGAGATCTTAAGCCGGTTTGGAAATTCACATTCAGAGTGTTGACTGGCCTCAATGCAAAGAGAAGCAAATTATGTCCTTGTTATGACGCAGCTTATTTTATGGCTCCTCGTCCAGTGTAAAGGAATTATATTCTGACTTGGCTTTATTTTGCCTATCAGTAAAATACATAAAAACCCTTATTTAACCATGTTTGGGAAAGAACAGGATTTAGTTCCTTTGAAATCATATAGTTGATTTTTTAAAATTTATGTATCTTCGTGTGCACATTTTAATAGACTGCTTTCACAGTCCTATTTGATGGGTTTGTTGTTTCATGGTGGAAAAAGGATTAGAGTTATCGGCCACTAAGGGAAACGTATCCCTTTTACACTCTTTGAAGGGAATGGAATAAAGTTAGTATTTCCAGTTCATACTTTTAGAATAAGTTCTTATTTTTTATCTGAGATTATGAATCCCATCCACAGTTCATGTAATGGGCGGCTCAGTGGCACACGGAGGCATTCTTTCCACTAATGGACAGGAAACTGCCCCCCAACACCCCCCTCACAAAAAGCATATTCTAAACATTGATGTCTGCATTTTCATTTAAAACACTACAAAGACAAAAAGAAAAATAATAGCAAGCCAGTGTTTGCGGTAGCAAACCTTTTACCTTAAACTTCTATCACCAATACTCTGCCTGGAATGGCCCATAAGTGCCCTTGACAAAGCAAAGGTCAACACCTCAAAGATGGTATCTTAATTTAGAAGTGACCACTGTGTGATGTTTATGGAATCTTATGAGGGAAATAGTCATTTTCCTTTCAATTTCATTGACAAATGATTTTGATAGATATTTAAATATGAAAGACTCGAGTCATTTTGAACAGGTCATTAGTACCAAGCCCGTCTTCATGTTTGTCTCATATGTGAAAAATAAGAAGCAGCTCCTTACTCGGGGTTGGGGCCTTTGTTACTTAAAATCAGCCTTCTCGCGCTACAGTACGGAATGTCACACAGGGGACTCCACTGGAGTATCTACCCTTCTCCTGTGAGCATCAGGAGAGTCCTCCACACCAGCAACGTCACCCAGACTCAGGAGCCTCACACTGTGGCTCCAGCGTCACAGCACATGTCCCCACAGGTCCCAGGTCACGCCGAGCACCAGCCCGTCACAACCTGCAGTTCCTCGTATGAGCAGCAAGGCTGAAGCTAAGGAAGTGGGGATTTCAGTCGTGCCTGCCAACAGGAGGGCAGCACAGTGACTCGCCACCCATCTCCCGCCCTCGCCCGGGACAGACGGGACAGATGGGCGTAAGTGGTTAGGAGCACGTCCTGTAGGCAGCCACCGGGGTTGGCATTCCCACGACATCCAACCTTCACTTCTACGTGACCTAGGGGAGCGCTTGAGCTCCTCAGACCTCAGACTCCTCATCTGTGAAAGGAAGGTGTGCAACACACTCCCCGGCTCTGGGGGACTCGGTAGATGTTGGGCTCTGAGGACCATGTGCAGGACCTTTGCACACTCAGCGAGCTCTGGCTGGTGTCATGAAGGGGCTTCCCACGGAGGCCCGTGGCACCACGTAAGTGCAGGAAGCAGGAAGCCCACTCACGGCTGGAGTTTCCTTCATGACTTTGTAATCAGGATCTCAGTTCAAGCTTCAGCTCGAGGTGAGTACCGAGTGCAAGACGCCCCGTCAGAGTGGGTGCAGCCTTCCTAGGTGCCTCCCCCAGGGAAGAGCCGGGAGAAATCCCAGTGCACACCTCACAGACGGGGGCCCAGGTACCCACCCGAGGCAGACACAGGGAAGCTGGTTCCACAGAAGCAAGTGTGTTCTTGGGGATGAACATCTGCTGGAAATAGCCCAGATCTTGGCGCTGAGAACAATTAGAAGAGGATGAGACCAAGCGAAGGCATTCTGCCTCCTCCTCCTCAGGAAGGCCCGAGCTTCGGGGGGGCACGCATTTGCTGCAATCCAGGCAAACACCAAGGAAGTGACCACGGCCCCTTTCATCTGCACAGCCCCAGTCCCACCTCCTACTCCCCCTCCCCCGCCCCTCAGGAACCTCCAGAACGGGACTGTCCTGGGCACTTGGTGAGAAACACTCACCGCTCTCGGCAGCCTGGAGGTGTCCTGGAAGACCACGGGCACGTCAGGCTGCTCGTTTTAATACACGGCTTTGCTCTTCCTCAGGACCACATAAGGGAACGTTTCCTTTCAAATCTATGCACTTTGGTGAAGCAGAACACATTGGAGAAAATTACCAGAAGATCAGTCGAATGTAAAAGGCTACAACCATGAAAAAGTCATCGATTTTATAAACAGAAAAGAATGGGTATTTTTTAAAAATATGAGACTATTACTTAAATAATATCAAATCAAAGTTTTATATTCTGCCTCAAGTCATTTTAATAACATACAAAAATGCATTAAAGAGCAAGGCTCGGCAGCACTCGTCTGTGATGCCAGCTACCTGGAAGGCTGAGATGGGAGGATCCTAAATTCAAGGGCAACCTTTGCAACAAGGCCCCATCTTGGGAAAAAAAAGAAAAGACAACATTAAGAAATGCTTAAATATAAACTGAATTCTCTCAAAAGCAATTGCTATAGTTTCATTAGTAAAGAACACCTCTTCCATAAGTCTGCTATTATTATTGTGATGATTTTCGCTTTGCTGGGGATGGAACCAGGGGTCTCTCCATGCTGAGCAAGGCTCCACGAATGAGCTGCACCCCCAGTCCTATGAAAAGTGACTAACAGAAGACCTGTCAAAATACGTTATTCATGTCTACATTTTTCCAAATAGTTCAAAACTGCTTTTATAATCTGACAAAAGTCTTCAGCATTTCCTCCTATAACCCCTTGATAATCATGCATTCCTTGCAGTCCACTTGACAGTCCCAGAGAGGGCCACCTGCATCCTCCACTAGGTCCAGCCACACACAGGCCACACTTACTGCTGCCGTGCGATACAACCCATCCCACCTGCACCCGCAGGCCTCGTCTTTATTCTGCATTCAAGTGAGAAGTCATCGCTGCTCTGCCGCTGGCGTCAACTCAGGTAGTCCACCAGCCTGCTTATCTCTAACTGGACTTTGCTTCTTCTGAATGTCCTTCTTTCCATCTGGGATCATTTTCCTTGTGTCGAAGAACAGCTTTTAATATCTTTTGATAGTTCCTTAACCACAGCCTGTTGGTGAACTGTTTTGTTTATGGGATTTTTGTTTTTCTTCATTTTTGTCTAAAAGTTCTTCACTTCGTCTTCATTTATAAGGTTTCCTGGGCGCTGGAGACTGCACAGGCAGTTGTTTCCTTGCATTTGAAGAGTCATTCCATGTGTTCTTGCTTCAATAGCTGCTGCTGTGAAAGTCGGCTGTCAGTGTGAACAGTGCTGCTTCTGCTTGGCTCCTTGTTAGTATTGTGCCTCCCCCTCTGGCAGCACCGAGGTCTCTTCCCTGGCTGGGGCAGCAGTGTGATGGAGATGTGCTCATGTGAAAGGCCTCTCTGCTCACTGGACTTGAGGCTGCAGACCTCCTGGATTGGGCAGCTTCAGAATTAGGTAAATCGTCATAAGTGGAAATCACCAGAGTATTGGGCTCTGCTCTCATTTCCTCCTGTGTCACCAGGACTCTGTACCCTTAAACCTCCAACTGCCAATTCTCCAACCAGGAAGAGCTCCTCAGTTCTCCTGGGTCCTTGCCCAAAGCAGACATTCTGAAACTATGTGGGTCCAGGTTCCTGGGCCTGTCCCCTGATGGGTTCCATGGATGCCGCAGGGGACGTAGGTAAGAGCTATGGCTCACCTTCTTGGGTTTTCCCCTCTCTTGACCCCAGCCTTTTAAATACCATTCACTCAGTATGCTAGTATCTTCAAACTTTTAAATTTTTTTTTACTTCTTAATAGGTTTCAGCAAAGTGTTTGTATGAACTACTCCATGGGAAGATAAGGGCAATTCCTAACAAACTAATTTTACCAAATTTTTTTTAAGATTTTATTATTATCTTTGCTTTTAAGTTACAAAAGGCAATCTTTTGTTATTTTAATACCCTTATTTCAGCACCTGACAGAATACAAATTCATAATGATCAGGAAAATCATGAAGATAAATGACACCATTTAAAATACTTGACTGCATTAGTAAAATTCCCTTTGAACATTTTTCCTTTTTGTCAAAGAAAAGGTAAATTACACCTTCAAATGGGTTTATTTTCACATCATCTTTCTTGAAAAGAAGTGAATGACAAATTCTTGATCTAAAATATCAAAGACATGGTTATCCCCAGATTTTCAGTGGGATAAATAGCACATTTTATATATTTGTTTGTCTTCAAAATATCCATATAAAAAATGGTTGTCAAAAATGCAAAACTAACCAAACACAGCCCACAACATCATTTCAACTTACTCTGAGCTGCATGAGATTATCAGGACTCACCTGTTTTTGAAATTTTATCTCTTATGGGCTTTCAAGCCACAGACTATTTGCATTGAGGAATTCAGGCTAAAAGTCACCAAAGATAAAATAAAATACTGTGTATGTAAAGACAGTGGCTGGATAAAGAGAGATGGACTTTAAAGATCAATAAATGCATTGGAATGCATTCCATTTCTTTAGAGATAAAAACATTGAAAAAATAAAGCCACAAGATGGTCACACAACACAATCACTAGCATTGACCTTTTAAAAAAGATTACACTAAGTGTTAGAATTTGGAAGAACAATCATACAGGTTATTTTGTTCTATGTGTGTGTTTAGCTAAGGAAGATTGTGTGATGAACCTTCTTGAAGACCAGTCCATGAGAACACTCTTCCCTGAGGTGTGCCCCACATGTGGGCTCCTTCCCACCTCCTCCTTCCTCCTCAGGCTCCTTTCTGTCTCTTCCTGCCTCTTCAGGCTCCTTTCTGTCTCCTCCTTCCTTGTCAGGCTCCTTCCTCTCACCTCCTGCCTCCTCGGGCTCCTTCCTGTCTCCTCCTTCCTCCTCAGTTTCCTTCCTCTCACCTCCTGCCTCCTCAGGCTCCTTCTCTCACCTCCTTCCTCCTCAGTTTCCTTCCTTTTACCTCCTTCCTCCTCAGGCTTTTTCCTCTCACCTTCTTCCTCCTTAGGCTCC